>JAFISB010000225.1:0-50642 GCA_022560015.1 Diplodia mutila
CCCCCTCCCTCACAACGCCCCCAACCAGACAGACCACCAACGCTAACACCCACCCCCCAGACGGTCCTCATAATCGGCTCCGCCAACACCGCCTTCGACATCCTGGAAGACTGCCACGCCGCATCCCTGCGCCCCTGCACCCTCGCCGCCCGCTCCCCCACCTACGTCGTCCCGCTCTCCTACGTCTGCTCCCCGCTCAGCCTGGGCGCCTACGCCGCGATCCCCGTCGCCGCCGCCGACCGCCTCTTCCTCACCCTCCCCTCCCCGGTCGACGCCCAGCTGTGCCGCGACCTCTTCGCCTCCTTCGCTGCGGCCGAACCCGACCGCTACGACGCGTTGGCCGCCGCGGGATTTCCCGTGGTCGACAGCGGGGAGAGAGACGGCGTGATGATGTGCAACCTGCTGGAGAGGGCGGGCGGGCATTACGTCGACGTGGGGGGCACGCGGCTCGTGGCGGAGGGCGAGGTGGGGGTGAAGGCGGGGACGGAGCCGGTGGCGTGGGTGGAGGGGGGCGTGCGGTTCGCGGATGGGAGCGAGGTGCGGGCGGATGCGGTGGTGTGGTGCACGGGGTTTGCGGATAGGGATGCGAGGGGGACGGCGGCGGAGGTGTTGGGAGGGGGTGGGGGAGGAGGGGGTGGGGGAGTGGCGGAGGCGGCGGAGGGTGTGCTGCTGGATCATCGGGAGGTTGCGGCGTGGCTGGATGCTACGTGGGGCGTCGATGCGGAGGGCGAGGTCCGCGGCATGTGGAAGCGCCATTTGCGCGTGGAGAACTACTGGGTCATGGGCGGGTATACGCAGCAGCATCGGTGGCACTCGAAGACGCTTGCGTTGCAGATCAAGGCGGCTCTGGAAGGCATCTTGCCGCCGGCCTATCGGGATCATGCGCCTTGAGTGATGAGTGATATGTTCAACGCTCTGTAAGAGGACGGATCGTTTAAGGGGATGACTCCGGATGTTGCTATATGGTATAGGAAGAGATCTGAGCACGGGACACAAGCTCTGGAGGCAATTGGTGAAACCCGGACTTCCCCCCGAGATAGACTGATTCTCAGCTTTACATTCAACTCCACTTTCCGTGCTCGCCGCAAGGCACCTGAAGCATCTCGTAAGCAGAATGATGTAGATTTGCCCGCTTCGTCTCTCAAGAAGTATCGGGAGCTTTCACTCATGGCTTACAATAAGCTAGAGTTTGAGGTGTTGTGGCAGGGACCACTGGTGATGATCGCCGGGTGCTTCGGAAGCGCTTGGGTAACCTGCAAAACAACACCGATATGGTCCCACGGTCCTATTATGGAGCTCTTCACGGCGCAAATCCTGCGGAATTCCTAACAAGGCCCAAGCACAGTGCATACACCACTGCAAAGCGGTCCATGGTTAGAGGAACTTGGTTTTGAGGAAGTGTTGGCGTAGATCGCATTGATTGGACCCATACAGACAAAGGTATGTGCTTTCAAAAGAATTACTTCTATACAGTCTAACAGAAAAACACTACGGATTGAGGCAGTGCCGCATAATCCACCGCGCAACCTCATCTTCCACCTCCCTCTCCTTCTTCTCCGGGTCCGGCTTTTTGCCGCCGCAGCCGTCGTCTTCGTCGTCGTCGTCCTCCTCCTCCCGGAGGACGCGGTGCGCCTCGAAGAACCAGGGCGGCGAGGGAGGCGCGGGTGAGGGCGAAGAGGGAGGCGTCGGCGGGGAGGAGATCGGCGATTTGCGCGAGGATGTCGTAGGGGAGCGTGGAGAAGGGGTTGGCGCGCGCGGACTTTGGCGTGGAGCGGGGAGAGGCTCGCGGAGGGGGAGAGGGGGGAGGGGAGGGGGAGGCGGCGTCGCGGACGTAGGTGGCGATGCCGTGGATTTTTACTGGGTGGATGACGAGGAGCTTTGCGGAGTGTGTGTGTGAGCGTTGAGTGCGAAGAGATGGGGGGATTGCGTGGTCTGGGGTTGCCGTGTACGTACCTCTTCACCTGGCTTGGAGACCCATCGCTGACCGTGCTCGGGAGTTGGGGGCCCGTGGTCGAGAGAGAGGAATTGGATATCGCCTCCTGGGTTCAGTTCGGACATGATGTTGTGTAGGAGGACCTTGTCGAGTTTGCTGTCGTCCGTGGTGCCGGTGAGTGCCATGAGGAGGAGCTCAAAGCAGCACCAATGGAACGGGAAGCCGGCCGGAAAATGCCCATTTTCGTAGCTACGCCTGAAAATGAATGTTGTAATCCAAAATTCGTATGCGTTTCTTACCATGTAAAAGAGGATATTTGTTGCGGCACATTGTGGCCCAAACTGCAGTCAGATGTTGCTCATCAGTGTCTTGGAAAGAAGTACCTCTTCTTCTGCTTCTGCTATACGAGCGTGCGTCTCCCGAATCCTCATTTTCCATTCCGTAAGCCCAGAACATCAGAGTTGAGTTCCGTCACACTTACAAACAGACCGGTTTTTACGGGGCCACAAATAAACGCTCTTCAAAAGTAAGCTGACTGTATAGAGTACACAGCACAACAGACAGATAACAATATACTTATCAATACCCAGAGCGTCAGGATTGATTCTGAGAATGTATACTTCTTTGGTCCACTTCACATCTTCTATTGGATTCTCGCACTGTGGGCCGTGCAATGATAAGCACTGACTCTTCCACTGGTTGATAATATCCAAATCAGTCTACTCTCGGTCCAATACGCCGCCAATCCCGATGTGATTGGGAATTTTGTCGTTATTGACAAGAAGAAGGTCCCAGAATAGACCAGCTTGAATAATTACTGGATTGTTTGAAAGCCCGATCTTGAAGATGCACGAATACCAAAACATTCCAATCGCTTCCGGGTATTTGACTTGTAGCAATACTCCTTGAACATTTCCACTAGAGGTGTATGTCGGTGACAACTGGACGACATCGCCGCTTCAATGAGCCGAGATTGATTTCAGGGCTGTTTCCATTGGGATCGGTGAGGAGAGTCCGAATTCCCTGGCAGATATGACATTCGAAGTACGTAGTTGTCCGTAACATCTAGGCCAGAATCAGTATCTGTTAACTGAGCCTGAGGCGGCTTGCTTTGATCACAGAATCGCCGTGCGAGGTTGGGGGCCCGAAATGCCCGAAAGACCAGGTTCCAAAATCGATGGCGAAATTTCGTGAGGGCAATGCCTAGTCAATACTAATAGGGTTTGAGTGCGAGCTACTTTGGGTTGGAAATGAAAGTAAGATACCATCGCAAGTAAACGAAAAAGTCAGGACAACAACGCTTTTACGAACCGTACGATTCCCTGAGCCTGTGACACTGCAGGGTTTACGCGCACGCCGTGGTACACAGCCACGCTTATCCCGGCAGATGCGCAACTAGGAAGCGCAATCTGCAGCGCTTGGAAAACAACATCCAATGCCACAAGATTTGATTGGCCGTGTTGGCAATGAGAGCGATCAAGGTTGGTCATGCTTCCAGACCCTAGTAAGTGATATCAGCCATGGATAATCATCGCAGTTGGCCTTGCTTTGGTGGTTCTCATCAGTGAGGAAATAGCCATCATTCAAGTCTTCAGTGTAAGGGCTCGACCGAAGAAAAATCCTTTAGGAAACAAGTGCCACAAAAACTCTATCACAACTAAAGGCGGCTACGGAAGATGACTGAGAGTCGAGACTCCAGGCGATCTCAGCGCTATGCTCCGCACAGGGGTTTTGGCGTTGCGGGCCGTTCCGTTCCTGCGCTCGTATGCTACCTATTTGAGTAAATGGTGTCAATTGAACAGCAGGGATGATGACTATGATTGTGGGAGTTGTACCCCCGAAACGGGGAGATAGTGTGGTGGGACACAAGGGAGTGAAATGACACTTCACTTTCCTCGCCTCAAGGGATGCCGACCTTGCATCGCAGGTCATCATCAGTCTCTTTTAACCGCCATGTGATCACCATCAACGGGGTATGTGACGCACCTCGTTACGTGGTGGAAAGCTATATATTGAAGGCTGCCAATAGCTAGCTGCACTCCCACGTCCCCATTGTTCTGTGAGGAATTGAAAAAGAACCAACTTGCAATCATGAAGTCCACACTCTTTACCTTGTCACTTTCCACGTCCGTCTGCGGCCTCGCATTCAGGCCGCCTTACCAAACCCGCATCATCCCCGTCCCCTCCGAGGCGGCCATATTCACCACCACCATCCCCCCCTGCGGCACGCTCCCTGGATACGTCCTCATCGCCAACGCCAACAGCACTTTCCACCCGGGGATAACCACCGTCTTCGTGCCTCCACAGGCTACAGAGGCCACCCGTACCTTCATCAACACCGAGTACAACCTGACCGAGCTCGTCGTCATGTTGCCGCTCCCGGGCACCTGCGCCCCGAAGATTGTAGACGACGACACGGCCACCACCAACACCTATACCGCCCTCTCCCAATTCACCGCCACCGACATCTTCCTCAGCCCCACCGCCTCCGCCGCCGCCGCCTGCCCGTTCGACCACGAAGTATACTACTCCTACGTCGCCAACACCCCCGCGCAGG
Organism: Diplodia mutila; assembly: GCA_022560015.1. Classification (NCBI taxonomy): domain Eukaryota; kingdom Fungi; phylum Ascomycota; class Dothideomycetes; order Botryosphaeriales; family Botryosphaeriaceae; genus Diplodia; species Diplodia mutila. Next base: position 4,491 of record JAFISB010000225.1, read on the forward strand.
CCGTCGTCGACGGCATCAACAACGCCACCCTGCTCTCGCAGCACCTGCAAGGCGTGGCCGAGCAGCTCGGCGCGGTCGACGCCTCCGCCGCCGCCTCCGCCGCCTCCGCCGCCGCCGCCCACCCCGTCACCACCATCAGCGTCGTCACGGCGAGCTTCCTCCTCACCACCACCACCACCACCACCACCTTCTACTCCTCCCTCGCCACCGCCCTCCGCCTCCTCACCGGCCTCCGCGAGATCGGCGCGACCCTCACCGCCGTCCTGCCCGCCCTCGCCGCGCTGCCGCCCTTCGCCCCCCGCACGACCGACACCTGCGACATCTCCTACAGCGACGCCAGCGCCGCGGCCGCCGGCGACGCCGTCGTCGGCGCGCTGGGGTCGTTCCTCGCCGCGCATCAGACGCTTTTGAACATCCTCGCCGGGCGGGCTCGCTTGGTCGCCGCGATGACGGTGGTCGAGAACGACGACGACGACGACGACTACGACTACGACGACGACGTGGGGGGGTGGCTGGCCGCGATGGCGCGGGAGGGCGCGGGTGCCGCTGGCGGGCGGTCGCGCCGAGGGTTGCGGCGGGAGGAGAAGGAGCGGCGGGCGCTTGGCAACGTGTTGAGCGCGACGATCGCGACGGTGCTGCGGGCGGTGGAGGGGGTGGTGGATCAGCTGGCGTACGATGTCGTGGGGTTGGTGCCGGGGAGGGCGGGGTGCACAGAGGGGAGGAAGGAGGGGATTGATGCGGCGTTTGGGGAGGCGATTGCTGCGTACGAGGCGTGAGGTGAGGATCGAGGAGATTTCCGGAGGACTGACTGTGCGGGCTTGCTTGGGTTGGGTTGAATTGGGATAGTTGGAAAATTATGGCTGCCCTTCCCTTTTTGCTGTTTAACAGTGCGGTGCGGTTGGAAACGCTTCAGACAGTGAAGGGAACCTTGGGGTAGCACGTAATTAGGGGAGTGGTGACGCAAGTTGTTTCGTTTCACAGATGCTGTATAAGCAGATAAAGCAGTAAACGAACATTGAAGCTGAGGTTAAAGTGTAGATTCCGTCGCTCGTGACGCAATATAAATTACATTACTGTATAAACTTCTCTGATAAGTCGTAACATGCGTGCTATCCTCTTCACAGCATTCAAAGCAACCATCTTAGTTGCTAATCTCAAGAATAGCCGGGCCCGCAGCAACGGTATCATCCGTCACAGCGTCCTTGCAACCAGTCAGGACGACGTAGCTCTGACCGTTCACACCCTCGGGCACCTCAACGGTGAAGCCGCCCTCGACCTTGGTAGCCTCAGCAATGACGGGGCCGGTGACCGTGATGAAAGCGCCGTAGATCGTGGCGCCCTCGGCGGCCTTAACCTCGTAGCCGGGGGTGCTCAGCATGACGGTGCTGCCCTTCTTGATCATCATGTCCTCGGAGCTGGCCATGAGGGTGGGGAACGCCTTGACGGGCAGCGGCGCGTTGTCGGACGGGCACGAGGTGATGAACTGCGCGGCAAGGGTGTAGACCTCGTTGAGCGAGAGCGGGTCGTCGAAGGCCTGGGGGAAGGGCGACTGCTTGATCTCGCCGCGGATGTAGGCCGAGTGGCGCGCCTCGACCGTCAGGATCGAGCCAGCAGCAGTCAGGTACGTCTTGGACATGATGTCCGCGGCAGCGCCGAGGTAGGCGGATACACCGACACCTGTTCGTGCATTAGCAAGGTTGTAGAAAGGGGGGAGGAGAGGATGGAGGTTAGCTTACCCTCGAGGATGGAAGCGGTGGCAAGGAAGGTCTTGACGTCGGTGGCACCGAAGGCGTAGGTGCAGGGCTTGACGGGGGTGGCGCCGGCGGCGGTCAGGCCCTTGGTCAGGAAGTCGACGTGAGAAGACTCGTCAGAGCCGACCGTCTTGATGTTGTTGTAGAAGGTGGAGTCGTAGCCGGCAGCCTTGAAGTCGGCCTCGGTGTAGTTGGACAGACCCTCCTTGTAGAAGGCGTTCTCAAGGTGCTCGAGCGTCAAGGCATACTGGAGAATGTCGGCGTCGGTGGGCGCGGACATGCGCTTGGTGGGAGCAGCCATGGAGAGACCCGCAAGGGCAGCAACAGCAGTGGTGTACTTCATTGTGAATGTGGAAGTCTGAAAGACGAGGAGTGATTAAAAGGTTGCGAGGAAGGTTGACTTGAGAGGACCAGAGCGTTGAATGAGCGGCGACTGATGAGATGTTTGACGGTCAAGATGTCTTCTTTATATCACTGTGAAGTGTTAACATGTTTGAAAGGGAACCATCGACTAGACCAGTAGTCAAATGATCAGCACGGAGGGGCGTGGTTCCGAACACGGAACTTACTGAAAGAGTAACCTTGTCTCTCACCCTGTCTCCACCGGGATGACGAGCAGGGAAGTCTCCCCCATTGTGGAGCTGAGGGGCGGTGAAGTGGATTCTAGAAAGAAAGTGCAATCTCCCAGACGCGGGGTAGCAGTAGTGTTCGATCGAGAGGCCGTGAACGGAATGGTCGAAATCCCATATCCTTTGTCGGCCAATGGAATGTCGGCGGAGGACTTCGGCAGGGTGTTGGGGCAGCAACGATGGCAAATGATGTGGCGTTCGGAAAGCAGCCTTCCCGCGCCCAAAAGCTAAAGAAGCAAGTGGAATCGTCAGTGGCGCCGAAGGGGTTGCCCGATGGGGGGTGCACGAGTAAGCTCAAAAACAAGCTTGAATTTAGTGTGAAGCCTGTGCCTGCACTAAACTCAATCCGGTTTGAGGGAGTCGAAACGGAACGTAGGTATCCGGGCAAGCCAAGCGCTAATGGCCACCATCTCCGCCCGACGATGGCGCTAACTAACAAAGGCGGAGCAGTTCAACTCCACTCGGTGCTCTTTCAGCCCCTGAGGCAGAGATCTGCGAAAATCTAGACAAAGAACATGGTCGTTTTGCACGCAAACGGGAGTGGCGCTGATGCCCCGCAGGAAATCTCCGGTCGGAGAAGGGGCTTCCGTGTTGTGCGCTATTACCGTTTTGCGGTCCTTCACGCTTTCAGACCGCCAGATCATGGGGTATGGGCCCCGATTGCGCGGATCGTTGTCGCAGCGGCATGTGAGCGTAGCATTGTGGATTAAAAGGTCAGTCCGCCTTGACTCCCGCCTTTGCAATTGCCTGTCTTCTGTCACTTTTGTTTCCTTGAATTCTCAAAAAACCCTGTACGAAGTCGTCAGTCGTATCAACACTCAAATCAAGATGAAGTCCTTCCTCGCTATTATCGTTGCCGCCGTCGCTGCGCCCGCACTTGCTGCGTAAGTACAGTCCATCCCACCAGACACTGCGGACATTCTGTTGTCCAAGGTGGTTTGACTTTGCCGAGTACTTACTTTTATACTAGCCACGACGCGAGCACTACTGTCACGGTCTCTCCTTGCCCGTCAAGCACCGCCTCGATGAACGACATTGTCACGCGCACGCCGGTGATGATGTCGCAGAGCACACCTTGCCCTACGCTTTCGATTGTCAAGACGAACGGCACGACAATTACCATGTCGCATGACGGTTCTGGATCCGATGCTGGATCGACTCCTTCGATGTCAACCCCCGGAGCCTCTTACACCGGTGCCGCGGCTGCGAACAATGCGGGCCTGAGCGGTGCCGTTGCCGCTGCCTTCGGATTGGCTGCTTTCGTTCTCTGATGGGTGTGATAATGGATACGAGTTGGAGCCGGGTTAATGTTTGATACCAACGACTGTAGTAGCAGTCTATAATAATGTTTATCAAAGCTTGAATTGGAATTACCATGAGGTGCAAGGCGAAATCGATTTTGACGTGCACGTGTCATTTTTCGGATCCCTTAAACACGAGTGTCCGAGGGGTATCCAGTATTCACAGCTGGTCAATGTGGCCTTTCATTGACGATGCAAAACGGAGCTCGCTTGCAGCCATCGTCAGTGTCGTACGGTTCGGAGAACAAAGAAGCGGCTGCATCCAGAAATCGTATTTGCCTCGTACGCGCATTCAAGAAAGCTTCAGGCTCCAAGCATTCCGACAAGCCACTCCCTAATGACGGCGATGGAAGCTACTTCATGCTGTGGCGGTAATTCGACGCAGTTCGTAAGGTTGGCTGAACCGACATGTCTCCGTGTCACTTCCAAAGAATAGAAGTAGACAGGATGGGTGAAACGAGGGGCGCAGGACAATAGATATCACTCAAAGCGATGTGTGTGGTGTTGAGGAGTTGAGGAGGCGAGGAGAGAAGTGGCGCATGACTCGAGGGTTGGCTTATCACGCGCATGTGGCCCGTGCTCGTTATCTTGCGTGCTTGCCGAACGCGGGGAGCAAAGTGACTGGACGGCCATCAAGGTGGCAGGTGAACTGCTCACCCGCCCGTTTCCCGTCCCCGTCCCGCTCCCCCCCCCAACGACCTCGCCCTCCCGTCCCGCCTTCTTTGGAGCTGCACCGTTCCTTCGCTCCTCCACGTCCCCCAAACCGTTTGCGCAGTGGTCATACAACATGGGTAGCGCTCCATCGAAGCAGGTCGAGGCCGGCGCGCAGGAGAAGCTGGCCGAGGCTCTCCGCGCCATGGAGCTGAGGAACGACCGCGAGCTGGTTGAGAAGGACTATGTCTTCGTTCAGGACGATGCGCGTCAGTAGTCTATCCCCGGAGATCGCAGTACCAGACACTGACACGCTTTCCCGCAGCTCCGAAGTACACGCCGTGCGAACACCAGTCGACCGTCGCGACATCGACGACGGAGAAGTGGGAGAAGGAGCTCCTTGAGGACCCCAAGAACCAGCTCGCCCTCAACGCCCTGCAGTCAAACAATGCCAACGCCATCCTCATGAACAACCGCGCCGTCGTGAGCGACTCGCAGATTTTCAACCTCTCCATTCCCCTCGAGGGCGCTCCTGTCACAAACCAGCGCTCGTCCGGTCGGTGTTGGTTGTTCGCTTCGCTGAATGTCTTCAGAGTCTCCATAATGAAGAAGTACAAGCTGGAGAAATTCGAACTGAGCCAGCAATACGTCTTTTACTGGGACAAGATCGAGAAGGCCAACTACTTCCTCGAGAACGTCCTGCAGACTGTCGAGGACCCGCTTGATGGCCGCCTGCTGCAGACTCTGCTTGCTAGCCCCGTCGGTGACGGCGGCCAGTGGGATATGGTCGCCAACCTGGTCCAGAAGTACGGCCTGGTCCCGCAGTCCATCTACCCCGACACCTTCAACGCGAAGAGCTCGTCCCTGATGGACCGACTGCTCACTACGAAGCTCCGCGAACACGCTCTCAAGCTTCGCAAGCTCGCCTCTTCCACCAACCCCTCCGTCCGAGCGTCCATCGGCGGCGCCAAGGACAAGATGATGCGCGAGATCCACCTCATCCTGACGCTGATGCTCGGTCCCCCGCCGTCGCCGTCCAAGGCCTTCACCTGGGAGTTCTACGACAAGGACAAGAACTTCACGTCCATTACGACCCGCCCGACGGCGTTCGCGAAGGAGCTGTCGGACAACCGCACGGTCCGGGCGTGCGGCGGCGCGGACGTGCACCGGCTGTTCAGCCTGATCAACGACCCGCGCAACTCGTACAACACGCTGCTGACGGTCAACCGGCTGGGCAACGTGTGGGGCGGGCGGCCTATCACGTACGTCAACGTCGACATGACGACGATGAAGAAGGCGGTCGTCGAGATGCTGCGCAAGGGGTTCCCCGTCTTCTTCGGCAGCGACGTCGGCAAGTACTCGGACTCGACCAAGGGCATCATGGACACGGCGCTGTTCGACTACGAGCTCGGCTTCAACACACGCCTCGGCCTCACCAAGGCCGAGCGTTTGATGACGGGTGAGAGCGCCATGACCCACGCCATGGTGCTGACGGCCGTGCACCTCGACGAGAAGACGGGCAAGCCGGTGCGCTGGCGCGTCGAGAACAGTTGGAGCGAAGATGCCGGCTCGAAGGGCTACTTTGTCATGAGCGACGCCTGGATGGATGAGTTTGTTTATCAGGCTGTTGTGGATCCTAGCGTCGTGAGCCAGAAAGTTCGGGATGTGCTGAAGCAGGACCCTGTCGTGCTTGATCTGTGGGACCCTATGGGTGCTCTTGCTTGAGCTGATCTATTCATGGGTTGGAAGGCGGTATGGAGTGAGATTGGCAGGGATTAGGCAACGGCGTTGTTCTTGGGTGGATTTGTGCTTACGAGTCACAAGATATACAGGATGATATGGATGATGATGGATTTCAAGTGCCTCGCTGAAATTGTGTTGCTGTCGTGCATGGGCTAGACCGAGCTGCTTGCGTAACGTCCACATCCCTGCAAGAAGCTATTGTATGTACATACTTGCAGCGAGGACATCGGATGTTTGTTTCTATGCCTACTTTGCTCTAGAGCATGCCATCGACGTCATAAAAGTAAAAACAAGACGTTGCGGCTCTCTATCTCCTTCTCTCTCTAGTCGAACAAAATAGCGAGCGCCCATCCCCTTACCAATCAGGGTTTAGGCGTTCCCGGTATATAATATGTACACATTAAGTCATCAAGCGAGTGAGCCTTCTTCTCCGAAAAGCGCTCGGGGAGAAGGATTCGTAAAAAAGTTGGTCGTAACAGCAAGAAAGGGTGTAAAAAAAAAACGAAAGAAAGGAAAACGACTCGACTCGACGCTCTCCTCACAGAGCCAGCAGCGCGAACGTGCCGCCCATGACGGGGCGCGCGACAAAGGTGATGCCGCTGGGGTAGTCGCCGGTCTCGGTCTCGTAGAGGTCGGTCAGCGGGCGGTTGGTCGGCGTCTCGTTGATCCACTTGGCGACGTCGGCGTGGAACATGTCGCGCGTCTCGGGCGTGGCGATGGCGGCGACGAACAGCTCCCAGTCCGTCTTGGTGTACGAGTTGCGCGTGTCGAGCGGCACGCCGTACGTGCGCTCGACCGTCGGGTAGAAGGCGCTCTGCTGCTCGTAGATCTCCTGCGGCACGAGGTCCAGGCCGAGCTCCTTGTCGGCGTACAGGTTGTACAGCAGGCCTGCATTGCATTGCGTTAGCGTCTCGGCTTGCATTTTCGTTGCTGTTTGTTTCTGTGCTTTTTTTCTTTTTTCTGTTTTCTTCTTGCGCGAGCTGAGGCTGTGTCTCGGGTACGAGCCGGCTGACATGCACATTGGGCCATTTTTGGTTGCCCTGGCGCCTGCTAGCTGCTGCCGGACGGCGGGAGGCTTGACGGGTGGCTGGGTGTCTCGAAAGGTTTAAACTTACCGTGAGAGTCCGCATCACCGTATGCGAGGTTGGTGTGCGCGGGCGTGTCACCGCTCTCGGCTACAACGGCAAGCGTCTGCCATTCAGCGATGTAGTTGGTGGCAGTGTCGTGGTCCGTGGAAGCATCGTCCGCGTGGCCGGTCAGGTCAGCGATCTTCGACATAGCCTCGATGCCAATGATGCCCTTGAGCGCCAGGTTCGTTTGGTTACTAGATTAAGTTGCGCGATTAGTTTAATCTGGGCAACAAAAAAATTGGGTCGGAATTCAGGGGGACTCACGAAAGCGTGCCGGCGAAGTCGTCGGTTGAAAGCTGGTTGTTGGGGTACAGAGCCTCATCAACCAGGAACGTGGTCCACTGACGAAGGATGTCGTAGTGCGTGTTCAAGTAGTCGAGGTCCTGAGTATGCTGGTAGTACGCCAGCACCATGATGAGCATGTTGCCGCACTCTTCCAGAGGCATCGGCTCGTCGTCGCCATCTGGATGACCAGTAGCGTTCGGGTAATGCGCGCCCATATCGTGGATCGCATAGTCATTGGGGTACACTCCGGATTCCTGGTTCTCGAACAGTGGCGCCAGGACTAGCTTCAACAGCTCAGGGTTGGTGTACAGGAACAGCGGATGAGCGGGGAATATGACATCCACCGTATTCATGTTACCGTTGGAACTGATAAAAAAAAAGGTTAAAAAAGATTGGAGAGAGACAGAAAACCACGATATTTACTTACGAGATCTCTTTAAGGAATGCCCAATGTCTGTCCTGAGTGCCGACCAGCTGGATAGAGGCAAACACCTGGCGGACAGATAGCGAGGTGATGGTGAGGTAATTCTGACCGGCGGCAGCGATGGCGTCGCTGGAAACCTTGTTGTCCAGCTCAGTAGACATGTCGGAGGAAGTGCTGTAGTCCTTGTGGAAGAAACTGAGCTGCAGAGATGTTAGCGATACATGCAAAATGTTCTAGAAAGCGTCATAGGGCTTACCGCTGCAACATCGTCACTGAAGTAATCCGTCCATAGGGAAGGACGGGGAAGATAGCCGTCTGAACCAGCGAATTGAATGGCATCTTGCTGGCAGAGGCCCAGGGTGAACAGGGTGCTGACGGCGTCGGTATTAACGGAGCCAAGATCGACAGCAAAAGCCATCACAGGCCAGTCGCTGTTCACAGCACGGAAGTTGGTGTCCTTGGTATTTGGCAGCGTGCCGTTGGTTGCAAAGGCACCACGGACATCGTTGTCAACACCAGACTGGAAAGTCAGGCCGTCAACAGCATCAGTAGCATAGTACCAGTTGCCCCATTCGGCTTGGTCGGAGTTTTCCGAGAAGGCCTGCTGCGTCTGCCTGTACACCTTATGGTACGCCAGATCATCTGAGGTGTCGTACTCCCACTCGGCAGTCTGGCTCCGATCACCAGTGACCCACTCTTTAAAGTACTGGTTAGCGCAACTAACAGTTTGTTGAGAAGGCAGGAGGTCATTGCTCACCGGCGGTAATATCGGAGTAGATCTGCACATCGTGCTCCGCGCCGTCTATCGACGTAACCTCGACATTGAGGTAGGAGAAAATCAAGGATTGCCGCTGGAAGTCATCCGGAGTGATGGGGGAGAGGAAGGTGATGTTCATGGAAACTTTGCCGTCGACATCCATGTTGAACATGCTCCTGGTAGATGTGTATTCGAAAGAGTTCTGCGTGACCACGGCTGGGCCATCGGCGGCAAGAGGGTCACCCATCCACTTGTAAGCGGTGCCGTCAACCCTGATCATACCGGACCAACCGGTAATTTGGTTGCTGGATATAGATATGAGCACCGAGCTACAGCTGTCACTGAATATATTGGACAAACCTCCAGTGTACCGGCCATTGACCGGCAAGATAACCTCCATTGCCGCCATCACTGCCGGCGTTAAGCCAAGTGTTGAGGTAAGGTGACTTGACGGCAAGAGGAAGCGCCGGCGGACGAGCAGGGTTAAAGGTAGAAGTGGACTGGCCCTGCACAGAAACAAAGCCTGCGAAGCAGGTTGCCAGAAGGTAGAAGGGTAACATAGTGTGTGCGTCCGGACCGGGGAAGGTAGGTGATAGACAGTAGCATCTCGATCTCACAGGGCGACAGGCAATCTTATAAGAAGGAGGTAGGGAGCGGAGATTGCATGGGTAAGCAGGGCTGTCCACACAGCAGTACTGGCGCCAATGAACGGACCCAGGGGACCATAACACATGATGTCAGGGTCCTGGTGTGCAGGCTGTCAATGGCATCTAGTCTCATGGCCTCAACTAATGGCAACCACGAGGGCGCCACTCTCCTAGCACATGGCCCGGTTATTTCCCAAAAGGACAAGCTCGCGGGCACAACGCCCAAGCCGAGTTCTCCGCGCTTGGCAGAGGAATAGTGGCTCTGTGTAAGTCTGGGGTGGGCCGGGGCCACATGAACAGTGGGTAAATGCAAGTCTGAGAGCTCACCGGTTGTGGCGGAGATGGCACATAACGCCGGCGGGCGACCGGGGAGAGCAGCGGTGAACAGGATGGAGGGACCTAGGACGACGGACAGCGGGCAGGGCGAGGACGGAGACTTGGCAGCAAGCGGGCCGCCAGCGGCGGGATAGGGGCCGGGCTCGGTGAGATAGCATATAGAACAAGGATTCGGAAAGGAGGAGGCAGTGTTCTCCACAGGCAGACATGGAACAACAGCACGCACTCCTGCGGGTCGGAGCGGGTGTAACGCTGAAGCGTGCCGGGGGAAACGGTAGACAGCCGGTGCGACGGAGCGCATGCTCACACAAAGTGATCAGGACTCGGCGTCTGACACGTTGGTCGGGCCGCGTGATGGGCGGGCGATCTGTGGATTGAAGGCCGCGTCTGCTGACTTGGAGGCCGGCGACAGCATTTTCGACGGTCGTGACCGGCGGGGGGAAAGAAGACCGATCCTGCCGACAGGCAAACGAATGACTAGCAGCGGACAGGGGTTCGGCGGGTGTGAGATGGCAGTACGCAAGCCATGAGCAAAACCTTGGCAGGACACCAGAGATCTCCACCTGGATGCAACGGCAGGGTTCTGCGTCGTCAGCCGATCGGGGCGGCGTGCAGCGCCATGACAGAGGTGCATGATAGCGCCTGTCAGGCCGGGTGAAGTCGGCGGCAACGGCAGCGCAGCGCAGCGCAGTGCTTTCTTTCCTCTGGTGCCTGGCGCGGGGGGAAGAGAACCGTCAGATGTGCGGAGCTTAGTGGGAGATCACAGCGCTAGGCCCCGCAGTCTCTAAACCGGCGCACGTGAGCGAAAGACGTTGGCGTCGCGTGCTACTTCCCTTGGGGCTTCGAGTTGGGCGCTTTCGCAGGCGGACAATTTCGCGGTGCACGGCAATAAGGGCGCCCCCGGCGGCTGGCGCAGCGCGCGTGGCGCGTGGCGGCGTGGCCGTGTTTGACGTCTGTTCGAATGTTGGACAAGAGGAGCTTCGCGCGGCTGATTCGCCGCGGGGATGGTGATTGTCGCGCCGCTCGCCCCATCCGCATCCGGCCCTGCACCAGCCTGGCACCCTGGCCAGCTCCCAAGATCCAGGCCCGCCGCTCTCATCAGCCGAAGCAGATCGTGCTGCCAGTCATCTCTCACCTGTAGTGAATGGCATCGCAGAAGATGAAATTGCTTCTCCTGCGGGTTTGCCAATTAATTCGTCAGAGGCGCGTGCCGGTAAGCGCCTGCCAGCGCCTGCCGCAGCCACTGTCCGCATCCTCTTCAAGCCATCCGCCCCCAGGCCCCGCAGCCAGGGACCCCCTACCTTGTAACATTCCATACCTAGTCGACCAAGCCTCATCGCAGATCGCAAATCCTGCAGGAGAACCTACTTTCGCGCCATCAGGGTCCGAGTCGCCGTTCTGGCTTCCTCCCAAGTGCTGGTACCACAGCCATCTCCCCGCCGACGGGAGTGCGTCCGAGACCGGTCGGTCTTGCTGTCCGGCTCAACCGCGGACCTTCCAGGCGCCCTTGCATCATGCAACGGGTGCTGCATAATAATAATCATGGCGCAGCGAGAAATCTATGTGCCTGGATGCTGACGGTAGCCGCTGGTCAGCTCTGGCCCGTGCCTGAACAGATGAGCGAATGGGCTTGTTGGTCAACACCCTGATCAAGTGTAATTTTAGCAAGCTGCATGCTATCAAACTTTTCGAAATTGGGACCGGATCGGTAGCCGTTCCATTCGCAGTGACCGGTAAGTGAGGACAAGGCCGTGGCGTGGCGAGATCCGCCTTTTTTTCCTGTTGCTTTAAGCCATGGTCATGCAGGGGTACGTAAAAGGATTTGTGAAAGCAAACGGCCGTCAGAAGTTGCTGCATTGGATCGGGAGTCGGCACGCCATGGAGATCTCGGCAGCCTGGAAGAAGAGGAAGAGCTCCGGTTGTTTTTCCGACCCGTCATCTCTCCCAACTGGAAGCCGCACGTGCATCCGCGCTTTCTGCATCTGAGAATTTCACCGGCACGCCCTTTTTTTCGACGTGGCAATGCGGCACCATGCTCCCAATGCGCCGTCTACACAATTTGGTGGCATCCAAGGTCACTCCGACCAAGCCACTGCGCTCCACCATGGGCTTCTGCACGCGAAATCCACCCACTGTCCGCCACTGTGCACCGGGCTTGGCCCCGATGACGCGCAGGCATGATCCAACTCAAGCGGGAGTCAATCCCTCTTCTGGCCCCCCCGAGATATCGCCTTCGCAAAAGTATACGGAGGGAACTCCAATGGAACGTAGCGCAAAACTCGAACCAGCCTCAATTGCTCTGACGCGCCAATATCTTGGACTCAACGACAAGACAGATGCAAAGTCTCAATCCATCACAGCTCTCGAGCCTGTCTTCGTCGCTATCGATGTCGAGGCGTACGAACAAGCAAGGAACAAGATCACCGAAGTTGGGATTGCCACACTTGACTCACGCATGTTGCCTCCCCTTCCTGATACTCCTCTCGCCTGGATCAACAAGATCCGCACTAGCCACTATATCACCGAAGAACACAAGAGGCTCCGAAATACGAAATTCGTCAAGGGCTGCCCCGACAAGTTCCAATTTGGAGAGTCCAAGATCGTGCCTTTGCAACAAATGGCGAGCATCCTCAAAAACGCTTTCACCATTGATGATGAGAAGATGGTGGCATCGCCCGACGGGAAGTCTCTCCGTAACGTCATTCTGGTTGGCCATGGTGTCGATGGAGACATCAAATATATGCAGAAGCTTGGTTTCTCTCTCGCCAAGGCGCCTCAGCTCGTGGGCCTCGTTGATACTTTTACGCTTGCCCGAGCTCACGCACTGCCTGCAAGTTTGCTGGCTCTCACCAATGCCCTCGGGGAGAATCCCGAATACCTTCACAACGGCGGTAACGATGCTAACTGGACCATGCAATCGGTACTCCTCTTGGCTTTGTATGGCGAAGTATTCCTGGAGCCTCCCAGCATGGGGTTTGCTCGTCAAGCGCTCGCACAGAAGAAGCTGGCTCATGAAGCGAAGGTCGCGAAAATTCAACAAAAGGCCAGAGAGTTAAGAGAGGAAAGGGAAGCGCTAGCTAAGGAAGAGGTGGCGAAGATTGAACGAAAGGCCAAAGAGTTGAGAGAAGAAAGGGAAGCGCTAGCTAAGAAAAAGGCGGCGAAGATTGAACGAAAGGCTAAAGAGTTGAGAGAAGAAAGGGAAGCGCTAGCTAAGAAAAAGGCGGCGAAGATTGAACAAAAGGCCAAAGAGTTAAGAGAAGAAAGGGAAGCGCTAGCGAAGGAAGAGGCGGCGAAGATTAAACAAAAGGCCAAAGAGTTAAGAGAAGAGAAGAAAGCACTAGCTAAGAAAGAGACGGCGAAGATTCAACAGAAGATTAGAGAGTTGAGAAAAGAAAAGAGAGTACTAGCTCGGGAAAATGTCGCGAAGGAACAACAACTAGCCAAAGAGTTAAGAGAAGAAAAGAAAGCACTAGCTCGAGAGAAGGTCGCGAAGGAATATCAAATGGCTAGAGAGTTGAAAGAAAAGAAAGCACTAGCTCGGAAAGAGGCCGCCGAGATTCAACAAAAGGCCAAAGAGTTAAGAGAAGAGAAGAAAGCACTGGCTCGGGAAAAGGCCGCGAAGGACCAATAAAAGACGAAAAAAGTCAAGAGAATAAAATAAAGCGATTAAACGTGGTAGTAGAGAGGTCGGGACGCAAGTCGGACGGAAAGAAGAAGAAGGAGAAGTCGCGGTCGACAAGCTTAAGCAAGACATTAACTTCGGGGTTGAGAAAGTAGAGGAGCAGACGCCGACAGGAAGCCCTCCTAAGGATAACAAGACCTAGCGGAATGGCTTCAGTATCGTAGAGCCTAGACAAAAGAACATAACATTATCATCAAGCTCACTAGACTTCAAGCCAGGGCTCTTTTCGAGGATGAGTTGATGATTATAAGACTTCGCGCCGGTTTTTACAAAGGCCAAGGCCTCCAAGCGGGAGCGGCTCGCACTCCTGATCCGCAGCGGGCCGCTCGTATCTCGTTCAGATGGCGTCTCCTGCGCAAGGAGATCTCCGATGCCGTTTGCCCCAATCAGTCTTGCCTTTGCTATCAAAGTGCCTAATGTAGCTCAGCCCTTTTTCTCCCTCTCTGATCTCACAAAAAGATGCTGCCGCGTAGGATGGACGTTGAGCGTCTCCTTGGCACGGGACGTAAGCGGAACCTTTGGATTTGTTTATTCTCGCCGCTAGTTGCAGCACCTCTTACAAACTTCAAATAAGCAAGCGTTGAACATTTCAGGTAATGGACACACGCGCCCAAGATCACTTGAACGAGCCGAAACGTGGGCCCCAACGACGCCACGCGGGGGGACCGGCGCAAAGTTCACCGGCGAAAAAAAAAATCTTGGGCAGCGAGATCTACCCGAACAACGTAAGAAAGAAAAGCCGAACCAGACTCTTCTGTATGGATGCACGTGGCTTGACGCATGACCAGCACATGGCGCTTGGAGTCGCGCCGCGCAGAGATCAGCGCTGTGATGCCCACCGCCCTGTTCACTTTGCCTCATTCGGAAGGTGGACACGCCTAGCTACGGTAACATCGTCATTATTGTGCGGACTCTGCCATCGTCTGGTAGGAAGTTTTGATGGTACCCCGCATGTTGAGGAGCATAGTAAGACCGAGGAGCAGTAGAGCTCGCAAAAGAATACCGCCGTAGCGTACCCCTCCCAGCAGACGTCGCTCATTGTGGCCATCATAGAATGGTCTCGAATGTCGGGTTTTCACGGAAGTTTGGAACCCCTTCCTACCCCACGACCTCTTTCTTCGTAGTTTGTCACGCTTGATTTTTGAATTGAAATCGGACTTCTGCCGTGGTTTCCTCTCCGATATGATAATACTTTGCCATAGCTGGCGTTTCCAACAGCCGAGACTCGCATGATTGTGGACTCAATCTACTCAGATCAATCTCATTATCCATTGTTGAGGACTATGGCTAGACTTTGAGCATAAGTAAACTCCGGGAGAAACAGTCGCCGATAACGGGAGATGAGGTCGGTTGGTTTAGCCTTCCAACCGGTAGGCAAGTGATGGCTGCGCAGTCAACAGATCGAGTAACGCATGAAAGAATCAGTAAAATCATGAATAGCTGTCCTGGTAAAAGATATCCTATCCAATGATGAGCGAATCAAAGTTGTGGTTTTGTGAGAATGAACTGGGTTCTTATCGATAAGACAGGCTAAGCGAATTGATTGTGATGACGATGACTGCAACTGCGCCCCACCACTCTCGTACCTTTCCAAGCCCAAGCCCAAGTCCAAGCCCCGCGCTTCTCAACACCGACCTTCTGTATCGCACCATCTGCGACTCTACGCGCCTCAAACCCCTTCCTGCGCAACTTGGTTACCGAACCAGCCACCACCATGTCTCACCGCAGAGTCAAGGACATCGCCTATGACGACGTAGACGTCTACGACGAAGATGATTACGACGAGGGCGAAGAAGGTTTGCCGGCATACTACCTTCAGAACTTGGTCGGCCCGTGCTGACCATCGACTCTCGCAGAGTTGACCGAGGAAGACAAAGGTTTGCGCGCCCGCTCCCTGTCTGCGCCGCGCCCGACTGATCCACCGCCCACCAGAACAATTGCGCCAGGGTACCATAAAGGTCAGAGAAGGGCTGGGCGCCGAGTACTCCAGCGTGTCGAACAAGCAGATAGAGGAGGCTCTGTGGAACTACTACTACGACATCGCCAAGTCCGTCACGTATTTGAAGAGTGAGAGGTCCTCAAGCGCGTATCCGGTCGCTCTTGTCTGACGCGCGCGCATAGACGCCCACAAGCCTGCGCAACCCAAGAAGCCCAAGCAGCCCTCGCGATTTGATCAGGCAGCAGGAGCCGCTTCCGCAAAACCACAGCCGAAAAAAGCAGCTGGTGAGTACATCTCTCTCGCCTGTACACTTTCCCGCCCAGAGCTGTCCTCCAGCGGCCTTCATGTAAATATTTCGGATACACGCTCCATGTAAGGCCTAAACAACACTCCATGCCTTTGCGAGGATACCATCTGAGAGATTACGCGAAACAGACCCCTCCGTGGCCTTCCCGCTCCCCATGTTCCTTCCGGCCATGCGCACTGGCCGGTCGTCCACGGATTTCTTTGCCGATACCCCTTGGCTCAACATTCCTGCGCACCGGCATGGGAGGCTATCTGAGGCCTATACGGCCCCACGGGGTTATCTGCTTGGTGGTTCGTCCAAGCCTTCGAAGCTAGCTGCCCTGGCTGCTGCCCGGAAGAAGAAGCAGGAGGAGGCCAAAGCGAGCACACCTGGATCAACTGGCGATTTGGGAGAGCCGGCTTCGGATAAGGCCATTGCCCTCTTGGACAGGCTCAAGACAA
Source organism: Diplodia mutila (assembly GCA_022560015.1). Lineage (NCBI taxonomy): Eukaryota > Fungi > Ascomycota > Dothideomycetes > Botryosphaeriales > Botryosphaeriaceae > Diplodia > Diplodia mutila. The sequence goes on from JAFISB010000225.1 coordinate 20,513, forward strand.
AGACCGAGGCACCGCCCAAGGGCCAGCCCTCAGGATCGAGCGTACTCACGGAGAAGACAAATGTGGAAGGAGCCAAAGCGCAAACACCCCAAGCGTATCCCATTCGGAGGAAGAAAAGCCCCAGCCCAGTCCGCGAGGAGCCAGTCAGCCAGCCGGAACCTCCGCCAGAGCCAGAGGAACAGCCAGCGGCCAAAAGGGTCAAACTCGAGGACGTTTTGGGCGCCCCGTCCACCTTTGCCTCTTCTATGTTTGGTCCCAGGCCTGGAGGACAGCTCGATAGTGCCATGTTTCCGTTGCCGTACACATCTTACCCGGAGTATGCTAAAGCCAAACCCTTTGCAGGTCCAAGCCCAGATGATGTCGTTCTGAACGCGCAGACGAAAGGTGCGATCCGCGCATAATCCTGGACCAAACCGGCGACTAATGTGACCAGGTGCCAATAAGAAGCAGACTCACGCGAAGGACTCCAAGGCTAAGGATGAGACCGGCGGCCTTACTGAAGGTGTAGAGGGCATCAAGATCGATGAGGCGCCGCGGGTGAAGAGCAAAAACTTGAATGTACTTGAAGAGTACGAGAAGTCGAACATGAAGAAGTCGGCGAACTTCGTTGTCATCGGTAAGTAAAATTATGATTCGGCGACCCCCTGTCTCTTTCGATGATAGCAGGGTATGTGGCAGATCGGGCTGACTAGAACAATGTTTTAGGTCACGTCGACCATGGAAAGAGTACTCTCATGGGTCGTTTGCTGTATGACCTTAAGGTCATTGACCAACGCTCTGTGGACAAGCTGCGGAAAGAAGCACAGAACATCGGCAAGTCTTCGTTCGCCTTAGCCTGGGTGATGGACGAGACGTCAGAGGAACGGTCACGCGGCGTTACCGTCGATATTGCAACCAACACCTTCGAGACGGAAAACACAAAGTTCACGATTCTCGACGCGCCAGGCCACAAGGACTTCGTGCCGAACATGATTGCAGGAGCAAGTCAGGCAGACTTCGCAGTGCTCGTTATTGATGCTAGCACCAACAGTTTCGAATCCGGTCTGAGAGGGCAGACGAAGGAGCACGCACTACTTGCTCGTAGCATTGGCGTCCAGCGACTCATTGTCGCCGTCAACAAGATGGACACCATCTCATGGGCAAAAGAGCGCTTCGACGAGATCTCTCAACAAATGTCGGCCTTCCTCACCACCGCTGGCTTTCAGAGCAAGAACATTGCCTTCGTCCCATGCGCCGGTCTCACCGGTGAGAACATTGTCCAGCCGGCCTCCACGGAGCTCGCCTCCTGGTACAGCGGGCCCACCCTCGTCCAAGAGCTGGAGGCATCGGAGCCCAGCAAGCGCGCCATCGACAAGCCGCTCCGCCTCACCGTCGGCGACATCTTCCGCGGCGGCATCACAAACCCGCTGTCCATCTCCGGGCGCATCGACTCGGGCAACCTCCAAGTCGGCGACCACCTCGTCGTCATGCCGTCGGGCGAGTCGGCCTTCATCAAGGGCATCGAGGTCGACAACAACGCCGGCGAGCCCGCCGACTGGGCCGTCGCCGGCCAAATCGTCACGCTGCACCTCGCCGAAATCGACCCGCAGCACCTGCGCCTCGGCGACATCGTGTGCCATGCCACGGCGCCGATCAAGAACATCCGGTCCTTCACGGCTAAGATATTGGCGTTCGAGCATGTCACTCCGATGTACGTGGACGTGCTCAAGGGCCGTCTGAACGTCCCCGCGCGCGTGAGCCGGCTCGAGGCCGTGCTGGATAAGGCGAGCGGCGAGGTCGCGAAGAAGAAGCCGAGGATCGTGCAGCCGGGAGCGGTGGCGCGAGTTGTGGTCGAGTTGACCCAGGCGGTGCCCTTGGAGCCGCCGTCGAGGGTTGTGTTGAGGAGCGAGGGGAGTACGGTTGCGGCGGGGTTGCTGGAGAGTGCGATTTCGTGAGTGGAGAGTGAGGGGGGGGTGAGGGGGGTGAGGGGATGATGGTTGTCGAAAAGAGGGTTATGGTAGAGGAGAATGAAAGAAAAGATTTCAGGTTCGAAGGTTGTGTTTTGCAGAATGAATTAAGGTAACGGTATTAACGCATTCAGTCCTCACACCGCAGTTTGGCAATTGGGTACATGGTAGGCCTCAAAAGTTCTCACAAAACCAAAGGCAGAAAATATTCGCCCAGTCTTCCCTCCCCCCTTTCCTATTTCTCTCTTCCTCTTTTCCCACCACCCACCCACCTCAATACACTACTCTCCTCCCCTCCAACTCCCTCAGCCTCCCCATCACCCTCTCCTCCTCCTCGTCCAACTGCTGCATCTGCGTCAACCGCCGCCGCCTCTCCTGCAACCGCTGCGCCTCCCGCCTCAGCCGCACAATCTCATCCGTGTCGTCGCCGTGCGGCGGCGGCAAGGAAGACGAAGAAGAGGAAGCAGGACCCAACCCCTTCCCGCTACCACTCCCGCCATGCTCCGACCCACGGTTATCCCCCGCCTCGCTACCACCACCCGCGCCCCCTCCTCCTCCTCCGAAACTCGTCCGTCGGAACGGCGCGAATGCAGCAACGGCGGAGATGTGGCCGGGAGGCGGCGGCGGCGGTGGCGACGAAGGGGCGATCGTGTCCGACCGCACGCCGCCGTTACCGTCGCCATCGCAACTGCTGCCACCGCTGTTGATGCCGGGCACGTCCAGGCGGCCGGCGCCGCTGAGGGAGGGCGGCACGCCGGGGAGGGTGTAGCCGTAGCCGTAACCGTTGCTGCCGGGGGCTTCGTGGATGTTGTTGGCGGTGGCGTTGTTGTTGTTGTTGTTGTTGTACGTGTTTGAGGGGGCCGGGGCGAAGGCGGCGCCGCCAGCACCACCGCCGCCGCCGACCATTGTGGCGGTTGAGGCGGAGGGGGAGGGAGACGACGGCATGCCGGAGTGGGGGAGGGGGAGGGGGAGGGGGAGGTGCCGCGCGCTGTCGTTGTTGCTGCTGCTCATCGGAGTGCCGCCACCGCCGAACTTCCGAGGAGGGATGTACTCGGGCTGCGACATCGGCGGCGGCGCGGCGGGGTCGCCGCCGTACTGAGACGGCGGCGAGCTGGGGACCATCGTGGAGGAGCGCGGACCCCCGCCGCCGCCGCCGACGATGGTCGAGGAAGGGCTCATGAGGGTGCCGCTACGGTTGTCGAACCCGCTCCCCACGGACGGGCTCGTCGTCGCCGTCGTCGCCGCGCCGACGCCGACGAGTGGCCCGCCCTTGTTGTGCGGCAGAGACGTGTAGTGCACCTCGGGCAGGTCGTGGTTGTCCGAGTCGGTATTGTGGAGCTCGGCGTTTCGTCGTCGTCGTCGTCGCCGGAGGAGGCAGAAGGAAAAGATGAGGCCGGCGATGGCGAGGACGCCGAGGGGAACGCCAACGCCAACACCGACCTTGCTACCGGTTGACATGCCGCCGCCGCCGTCTTCTTGGCTGCTTGCGGCCGCTGTGGAGTTCGCGGTGGCTGTTTGAGATGGTGGAGAGGTGGTTGCGGCGCCGGCGGCGGTGAAGGCGGCGGGGAGGGACGAGAGCGATGCGCCGGGGGTGAGGGGGTGGGTTTCGAGGTTGGGCAGATCGACGGCGCGCCAACGGATCTGGAGGGCGTAGGCGCTCGGGGTGATGGTTTCGGTGTCGTAGTATACGGTGGTGCTGGTCGTGGCCGAGTATGTGTAGGTGTACGTGTCCGAATAGGTCGACTGGTACACGGTGGCGGAGGCGCACCAGCTCTCGGCGCCGCTCCAGCAGCTGTAGCCTCTACGGTTTTGCCGGTCAGTCGATTAGGTTCGTCTGTGGCGAGTCTTCGGGGTTCACTGGGAGAAAGGTAGGCGGGCAAGGGTAAACATACTTCGGACAACATATGATTGCTGTCTCATTCTCGGCTACCGGAGGCCCGAAGGGATTCCCCCTACTGGCGCTCGCTGGACGGGTGCATCCCGACGTATAACCCGACGGACAGATGGCTGGTGAGTAGTAGCCAGCATAGTCATCCCAGTAACTGCTAAAGCCGGATGGCATGCAATAGCGGTCAGAGTATCTTGTTGCTATGCTTGAGCAAGTGCTTGGCATCGAGAACACAGTCGTGAGCGCGGCCGCTGGCTGTGTGTTGTCGTGCTCCGACAGTACCGTTATCGTTGGGGTCGGCATCCTGTTGGATCCCTGCAGCGAGTTTGTACTCGCTGCAAATGGGGGTCGTTTTGCAAATTGGCGAAATGATTGGATGGAACCTCTGCTTGCAAAGGACTTTCCTAGCCTTGGAGGATTTGAAGGATGGCGAAGCGGGTGATGAAAGCCTCGTGGCAAGTCGAAGCAGAAAAGAAGAGAAGAAAGAAAGAGGGGAGGAAGAGCGGAGAACCGCGCTACAAACGGGGGGCGTGGAAATGCGCAGGCTCACGGGTCCGGCATGCTGGCTCGACCGAACGATTCTCGCAGAGCCAAGGCTCGCAGCGTTCACTGTGCCGCAACCATGAGATAGGGGCCAATTACTTGCTCAATGACTGGCTGGGCTTCCGGGTAGGTGCAGTGATTCCGTACCGATGGGTTCGCCGGTGGCAGCCAAGAACATGGTTAGATGCAGGCCATATCACTCTTACTGGGGTAGTAGCACGGTACGACGCCAATGCATGTACATAGCCGCAAGGCTGAGGCTTTGGTACGTCCCATACCAAAACTCTTTTCAATCGCCATTCCCGCTTGTCAATGGGAGACAAGACTCTACGTCTGCTGCTCAGAGCTATGTTGAACCTATCGGTTTCTGTGTAAGTTGGCTGTACCTCCAGGAATTCGGGCGTTGATAGAGGCGTGAAGCCCCTGTGCGAGGCTGTCAGATTCTGTGCGAAGGATGCGGATGCACCAATGCAGCGGCATGTTTGCTTGAGCGCCAGGCGAATAGGCGGTTGCGGGCTTGGGCGGTGAAACATTGAGGCTGCATGGTTCCGCAGGCGGAAGTCGTTATTTGGGGGCCACAAAGCGGCAGGGGATAAGTTTAAGGCGTGGAGGTGGCACAGCAGCGATTCTTTGGGGGCCGGGCCTCCCACTGGTCGATCGATGAGGCTCAAGTGATGGTGATGGGATTGTAGCCTTGCTCCTCTTCGCCTCCGACGGTATCTTGCAAATGATGCCTTTCGCACATCTAAACCAGAATGCTTGCGCTGGTGAAGTTGTAAGCGGATCATTCCTGCCTTTAACTGCAGTTACCACCGGCCAATTGGATCAAATGTGCGCGGGGGGTTTGTAGCTGAGTAGCAATGCCTCCAGGTTACGGCAGCTGGCGATGAAGAACGTAGGTGGGGGAAGTGATGATGAGGAAGAGACAAGGGCGATGGAGCAGCTGAACGAAGAAAGCTTTGGCACAGGGGCCACGACATATGTGGAATTGTTTGCCTGAGGCTCTATCAGGCGTTAGACAACCGTCCTTCCTCACCACAGCACCCTACTCGTTCAGAAATTACAGGCAGCACTCCCGATGTTTCGTATCCAACTATCAGTCAGATAGTTGGCTCGGGCCAAGTGCGCTGGCTTGAGCCAAGAAGGCTTGATCGAACCGTATGCCGCCTTAACCCGCGACAGATGATGGACATGACAAGGAGCTAAGGTCACCAATTTGTCTGCATTATCTGAAGTATGTTGGTCGAATGTTGGGCTTGTATCGAAAATGCGCATTGTCCTCGAAGCCCAGGTAGGTGGTTTCTCGAGATATGGTGTCCTAGTTGCTGGCATGTACATATCGTCAGTAGAAGAGATACCGTTTTTTTGTCTCTGAGGGCTCACCAGCTTCACAGTGTGTAGTTGGGTTGACACTGTTGTGTGTTGAGTGGAATGGATTCTCGGGTCAACTCTGAAGCGCGGCTAATCCATATCCCGACTGCTCTGCAATACGGCTCAATTTTCAACCGCAAAAAGTGAACCGACGCGCGTTCTCTCAATTCCAGCCCCGTAGGTGTGGCAGCCTAACTTCTGCATCGATAAATTAGAGTAGATAGACTACGTTGCACGTAGTGAGGGAACAAAGTTTGGCCAAGCTCAGGGGGCCAAGAAGTACTTGAAAAGTAAGCCTTCTCCCTTCACAGGGCCCAAACACTTCCAGCTGCGATATCTTAAACACTGAAGCTGATTACCTCGATAGGCTACAGCGAAATGTCTGTAGCCACTCCTCCAGGAGCAAAGTCGGCGATTTCCAAGCGATCATCGTGTCCGACCCCAGCAGTGACTTCTGCATTCCATATCTCTGCATGAGCTTGCGAATCCAATGCAGATGGAGCCTGCGTAAAACAAGCATGGAGCTACATGCATCTCATTATTGCTTCGCAAGCTTGAGTTGAAGATTGCTTCCTGATCAAGAAAGTAACACACAGTTAATCGGAGCATTGCGCAGAGAAGTGGGTCATGGTGCATCAACGTCTTTCTGCAGAACACCAACAGTACACTAGCTTCTGATACGAAGGTTGGGACCTTCTCTTTCACCTAATGCAGCAAAGTTCCGCCGATGAGAGTCCGCCACCAGCAAGGCACTTCAACCAAATGATCCAGTGCGCAAGCCGCCTGCGAGCTAATCAGTAATAGCCGATAGTCAGGCTCGTACGATTTCCAACCATCGTCCTATCACCGAGCTTTCGTTGATGGATCGCTTGCAGTGCCCGCTTCTTTTACAGGCAAGACTTTCTACCGACACCGCGACCCCGGATTTTGGGCGCGGCATCTGGGGTCATTGGTCCGGCTTCCCCGCAATCACTCTTGATTCTGCGGAGAAATACCCGTGTGTCAAAAGCACACGGGCCATAAATAAGGGTACCATGGTCACTCTTTCCCTCCCCCTCAGATCAAGGCCTCATCTCTGCACTCGCCTCTATTCATCTTTGTCTATCCTTACTCTTACCTTGTGAAATGACGGAAAAAGAGAAGACCATGAGCAACCCTCTTGACGAGAAGCTCCATATCGAGGAGGTTGAGAAGGAGAAAGGCGGCGTCGTCGGCGGAAAGGAGGATTACTCGGGAGCCGTTGCAAAGACGGATCCGGAGGAAATTGCCCTCGTCAAGAAGCTGGACTGGCGCATCATGCCAACACTTTGGAGCATGTACTTCCTAAACTACGTGAGTTGCTCGCTCATCCAGTCTCCTCGGTCTGCAGCAAAAGCTAACTTCTCCGCACAGCTCGACAGAAACGCCATCGCACAAGCCCGCTTAGACGACTTGGAAGACGACCTGAACCTCCACGGCTCCCATTACAACACTGCCATCTCCATCTTGTTTGTCGGGTGCGTCATTCAACCCAGAAGGAAACACTTTCCATGACCAAAGCTGATGGGGGGCAGATACCTCATCATGCAGATCCCATCGAACATGTTCATGTCGTCGAAGAAGGTCCGGCCTTCGCTCTACATGGGCGTCTGCATGGGCGCCTGGGCCGTCGTGTCCGCCTGCACCGCGCTCATGCACGACTACAAAGGCCTGGTCCTCGTCCGATTCTTCCTCGGAGTACGCCATCCCCCTTTCTTCTCCCGTCCTCCCCAACCCCTCCCCCGTCCTTCCCACACTGACACAACAACGCCCCTCCCCCAGGTTGCCGAAGCGCCCTTCTACCCGGGCGCGCTCTTCATGCTCTCCCTCTTCTACACGCGCAAGGAACTCGCCACCCGCATCTCCATCCTCTACTCTGGCAACATCCTCGCGACCGCCCTCTCCGGCCTCATCGCCGCCGCCGTCTTCCGCACCCTCGACGGCGCGCACAACCTCGCGGGGTGGCGCTGGCTCTTCATCATCGAAGGCGCCCTCACCTTCGGCGTCAGCCTCCTCTCCCTCTTCACCCTCGCCGACCACCCGCTCGGCACGCGCTGGCTGACCCCGTCCCAACGCGCCCTCGCCCACGCCCGAATCCAGCGCGACACGGTCGCCTCCGAGAGCGACCGCGGGGCGCGCGCGGGGCTCGCCCAAGCCCTGCGCGACCCGCGCCTGTACCTCTTCTGCCTGATGCAGAACATGCACCTGTCGGCGTGCAGCTTCAACAACTTCTTCCCGACGGTCGTCGAGACGCTCGGGTTCGGCGACACGGTCACGCTCGCGCTGACGTGCCCGCCGTACCTGGTGTCGGGGGCGTTCGGCGTGCTCGTCGGGTGGTCGTCCGGCCGCTTCAACGAGCGGACGTGGCACATCACGCTGTGCATGGGCGGCGCGGCCGTCGGGTTCGTCGTGGCGTGCGCGACGCTGAACACGGCGGCGCGGTACGTGGCGTGCTTTTTGTTCGCGAGCGGCGCGTACGCGGTCAACAGCGTCGTGCTGGGGTGGGTGGCGGCGACGCTCGGGCAGACGAGCGAGAAGAAGGGGGTGAGCCTGTCGGTGGTCAATGTCGTTGCGAACGCGTCGTACATCTACACGGCGTATTTGTATCCCGAGAGCGATGGCCCGCGATACCTCATCGGTATGGGCGCTAATGCTGGGTTTGCTGTCGCTACTGTGGCGAGTGCTTGGGCGATGAGGTTGTGGCTGGTGAGCACGAATAAGAGGATTGGGGAGGGTCGGATGGCGTATGCTTACTGATGGGATTTACGAAAGGATGGATCCGGATGTAAATGTTCACCGTGGATCAGAATGAATGCATCATGACTTACCAACGGAATCACACGAGATCTTATCTCCTCAACCACTCCCAGCTCCTCTGCCCGCCCTTCGCAGCTTGACTGATGGTAGCTAATTGGGACAGCCTCCAAGAAGGGTACCCAGGCGCCCCGGACGATGGACGAGGATGAGGAAGATAGCGATTAGTTTCGTGCCGATGGCAGCTAGGATCCGCCGAGAAAAACGACCGTGAGGCGGCCAAAATGGGGTATAGGAAAGGTCTTTAGGTTGCGGCTTTGACAAGTAATGCTGGAGCGGTCGGATGGTTATTGCTAGTAGCGATCTGGAAATAAAAGCTATCCCTGTCTAGTAGAGATCCAACCGTGCAGTCAAAAGTGAACAAGGTTTTCATCATACTTATGTCTACTGCGGTCGCAGGCGTAAACAGTGTTAATGCGGCCCGGAGGGAATGGTGTAATCTTGCCTGCTTGGGATCAAAACCTGTGGGCGGGCATGGGAAACGCGGATTGGCTACCTTACATGGCGAATGAACCCGCTGCTCACCCCACCTAGCCCCACCCACATACACTTGTTAATGTAGTACATAAGGACAAACCGCCAAATACCCCTCATCAATCAGCGCCGATGGTGTAATGGTTAGCATTAATGCCTTCCAACCTCGTAGTTCTCACTACGAAGTCCGCTAGCATTAGATTCGGGTTCGGTAAGTTTCCAAGTTCGATTCCCGAATTACATAGATACTAATAATCTCGAAGATTCCCGATCGGCGCACACATGTCATTACTTTTTGTTTAAGAGCTTAATTTTTTCATGTTTTGTAATTTTTGTTAGTCCCGACCAATCCATCTTCACGCGGTAAGCTTTTTTACAAAGCCTAGTAGCCTTCCGCGACATTTCCTTCTTAAGGTAGAGATTTTAGGTGTTTAATAATGAGGGCGTGACGGTCGGCGGCCATGATCCTCGCACAAGTAATAATGCCCTAACATAACTGCGGATGGTTAGACAACACCGTTAACATGCAGGATTACCTCCAATCGCTCCAGTCGAGGATCTTTCTGTAGAACAGAGTAAGGCGTTTACATTAACAGTTATTGGATTTATCTATTTTCTCTCTCCCTTCGAGGTTAACTTATTGCACGTTAGGAATTATCTTAAGATGGCTGAGCTAAGTACACGTTATATACGGGCTGACATGTTTTCCCCAGATAGTATCAACGTTCGCCTTCTCCCACGCCTGCTGCGTCGTCCCTTTCCTCCCCCCCCCCCCCCCCCCCTTAACATCCAGCCCGCGGTACTCGACGAAGAGCGACGTGTGGGGGCTGGGCGCCGTCGTGGTGTGCATGTGCCGGCTGGCCGAGTCACCGGAAGGGTGTCGTGAGGGCGTTTCTGCGGGGGTCCCCGCGGATCCGGGATAGGTATGGGGCGGCGATACGGAGGCTGGTGAAGGGGGCGGCGGGGCGGGTGCCGGGGATGAGGCCTAGTGCGGGGAGATAGGTGAAATGAAATGAGGTGGATGTGGGGGGAGGGAGTTGGTGGACGTTGGGAGGAAGTTGAAGTGTTGGTATGAGGGACGGTGAAGGAGTTTGTGACGTTTCGGTGGTGAGGGAGGCGAGTGCGCGTTGTTGCTTGATTGCTTGCTTAATGCTGCGTGAGCTGCTTTAGTGTTGGGAAGAGCAGGTCAACGTTCATTTCGAGGCGCACCACAATGCCATGATATCATAGACAGACATCAAATCGTAGTTGAGCAAAGCGACTACAGCCTCTTCGCGACCTTCCGCCTGAAGAGACCATGGTATAGGTTAGCTTATAAGTACACCTTAATGTTGCTTGAATGGTGTGGGCAAGTTTTGATTTTAATCTTCTGCAATGTTTCACTGTATCAACCCCAAGTTCCATTTTTATACACTGACGGAACCTCAGTCCAGACCATTTTCGCAAGCCGTTCTCTCCCTATTTAGCCATGCCACAAGTCATTTGAGCATGAGTGGTCTTTGGTTAACTGTTGTTCAAGCGCTGCAACTGGTATATCCAAGTAACATGACAATAGCATCAAATGCGGTTGGTCTGTACATCGGAAGAGCATTACTCTGATGGAACCTTTCAAAGAAATTCACCAAGGTAAGGAACAGAATAGCTTCCGGGCGTATCAACGGTAGCAGATACTGGAAGAACCAAGGCTTCCCAGCAGACAAAGTTACAGAGAGCAACGGGAAGCAGACAGCAACTTGAGGTTCAGTGCACCCGATTCACACATCACGATCCGCAAATGTGGCAGATTGAAGATAGTAAGCAGACCGGACGAGTTGTCTTAACTCACCTGGACTTTCTAGTCAACCTTCTTCCACGAGATGAGTAGCACGACACTTCCCTTATTACTCCTCTCCACCACCCGTACACAGTGGGTGATAAAATAGTTCGGCCCTCGATTCTTCGCAGAGGCCTTCGTAGGTAGTGGAATCCAACATCTGGACGTATTTGCTCACATTAAGGCACACTTTCACGTCCAGACATTGGATTCAACTACCCACGTAAGTTGGATACTATATCTTCGACGGAATAAGGTCGAATTCTTTTGTCACCCGCTGTACGCACAACTCCGAATCTCCTTTCTCAACTCCGTGACTCCTTCGCTGTCCATCTTCTTCGCCACTCGGCTTCGTACCTACCTGACTCTCTTGGTAAATGGCCACTTCCTTGCTCCCGAGAAAGCTCCACGGCGGAGAAAAGCCAACAGCACGCCAGCACGTCCATCTCTCACCTCCTCATCCTCATGCTCTCCTCGGCCGGCGGCGCCGCCGGCGGTAGTTAGTCGGGGAAAACGCGCCGGCAGTCGGCGTTTGCGAGCGGCGCCCAACCCAAACGCTAACGCAGGAACGCAGAACCTTCGGTGAAGCCTGAAAAGAGGGTCGGTGGAGGAGAAAAGCGGTCGGGGTGGTCAGTCGAACGCCTCGCTTGATCTCGACCGAACCAAAAAAAAAAATTGGAAAAAGGGAAAGGCATTCCAGAAAGTCCCCACACGCAAGTTGGCGGTCAGGAAAGCCGAAGGCGAACGCTCAATCTTCAGGAGGCTCTGTGCCCCTCTCTCCTCATCCCCACCAAAAGAAGCCTCTTTTTCCCCACCTGTTCCTGGCCCGTCCGCAGAGCCGCGCATCCCCAAACCACCACCCCCACCCAAGAAGGCGAAGATGTGTCCACCGCCTTCTTCTCGTCTGTGTGTTCGAGGCCCGCCGGGAGCAACGCCAAAAACGCACAGAACCACCGCACCTACCCTCCCCTTCCTTCGCCTCGCTCGGGGCAAGCGGCCACCCACCACCGCTCAGGTACCGCCGCGGCACTCTCTCGAGAGTCGCCACGATGATCTGATGGGAGGTGACGTGATAGCACGTACCGCCCGCGCCCCTCGCGCGCGCAGGAGGGAGGTCTGACCGTATCGGCCGTGGTCCCCCCCAATCCGCACGGTTGACATTCGCCACCGAGTAGGGGGGGATGGGCTCAGGGGAACGTCCAGGCACCGCACACCGTCAATGCTTCCCTTCCCTTATCCCCCGGCCAGCCCACCGGTATTGCGCACACGCACGAAGCTTGTCGGTGGTTCATGCATTTTGCATTGCGGTCGAAGCGTCTGATTCCCACAAACCCCCACCTTTTCTAGCGTGTGGCTAGCCAGCACATCTCTTCTCTATTCTTGCCGAAGACAGCGCGGTGCGAAAAGGGGTTCGTACGTTAGGAACGCCTTGCCGGTGTGCGTGTTCGGTGTGGGGAAGAGCGAAGACGAGAACGAAAAAGGGTTCGCAGGGGAAGACGAGCGTGAAAGACAGATGGGCCGCGGCCGGCCGACACTTTCGCATTGTGGAGATCAAAAACTTGGACGAAAGAGGAAAGGTCAAGAGAAGAGAAATACTGTGGTCACAATAGGAAAAAGATGGCGTTGAAGTTAAGAAGTGCGGCTGAAAATGCAAGTGCGACTGAGTAAGGAGAGAGCAGCAAGGTAGAATACACTGAGTAGTGTCGCCTTACCAGCGACAAGGCAACACGGCAGCAAGGCAGCAAGGCAGCGGCGGGAGCGGAAAACCCGACCACCCAGCCGCGGCAAGCGGGAGCGGGCGTTGTTGCGAGACCGTTTCCGACGCGCCCGAAAAGCGAGCAGCGAGCGCCGGTCTTCGGCGCGTCGGAGCGTCGGCGGCGGCTTCTGGCGGGGGGGAGCGGTTGCCGGAGGAGGGAGGACTAGGATGTGGATGTGGGAATTGAATATCGAAAGTGGGGGTGAGTGCGGGATTGAGTGTGCAACTACGGACTACGGACTACGGACTACACACACAAGCGGCACGGCATGGCTGAGCTAACTAGCGGCTCAAGGGAAAATTGCAATGGCCGGCGGAAGAAGATTTGCAGCCCTCCGCCGGAGGGAGGCGTTTTTTGCCCATAACGACGCATGTTTTTGCACTTTGCGGAAAGCGATGCCATTGGTTGGGCAAGGCGAGGCAGCCGCAACGGAGGATCTCCCATTGATTAACGCATCAGGCAAGAACCCGAGCAACGGGGAAACCACTCGCGTGCCCAGCAATCATTACTGCTGCTCTAGTAATGCCAATATGCCGAACCGCCAGCCGTCCGTGCCCTCCCCTTCCGACGACGGCGAATGGTGGCGAGCGTAATTGGCAGCTGCTGCAAACGGCAACTCTCGTCGTCGTCGTTGTCGCGTTCGCCCGTCGATCGAGTCAGAGCCCATTCCGCGCGAGGCAGGATGTTCGTCGGCGACGTGGTGATACCCCGGTGGTTGGTGCACTTTGCTTGCTGCGGCCCAGCAAGTCCCCACGCGCGCTCTGCCTTGCCTTGCCCCGGCCGCACAGCCGGGCCCTGCTTTTCCCACGCGCTGCAGGCGCGCGGAGAAGAGTGACCGCGCCGCCGCACACGCCCGCCCTGCCCGTGGACGAAGAGGCGCCAGCGCCGGCCGTCGTGTGCGCAATCCGAACATAGGCTTACCGTTGCTCGGACCTTGACGTCCGCTTCAGAAAATCCTTATTCTCCACCATGACGTAAAGCCGGCCTGGCAAGTCGCGCACGGCAGGCGAGGCGAGCTGCGGTCGGGGCTTCTTTGGGGGCCAGGAATTGGCTGAGGTGCTCTGGTGAAGCAAACAGCGATGCGCGGATTCGCCGCCGCCGCCGCCGCCGCCGCAAGGCGCGCTGAGCCGTCCGGTCGGTCTCCACGCCGTGTCGCCGTTCCGACCTTGGCCGCGGAGTTTGGGGTTACTTGCGGGAGAAACCCATATTTTTTTCAGTGGAAACCCGGGGCGAATTCGGGGAAGCTATTTGATGGGGATGCCGTGTGGGATGCGGATGGGGGGGGGGGCAGGGAAGCGGCAGGCAAATGGCAGGCTAGCCGGCGGGCGAGGCGGGCGCTTCCAGAACGACGATGATACGTCGCGATGCGCGGTCATCATCTCCAGCGAAGAGGTTGGCACGGGCAGACGGAGTGGCAGTGACAGTGGTAGTGGCAGGGTCGATGATGCACAAGGAATCAGACATGATGGTCACACAGACACAGATGCGCATTTCAGCCTCCTTGGCAGCACTCGTGCGGTTGCCTCGACAGCTTGGCGTTTGGATTGCTGAAGCTTCCTCACATGCTGTGCTGCCGTACTGCGTAAGAAGCTGAAACACCAGTCTGTACGCCGTACTACGCGTTCTGGGGAAAACAGGAATAAAATTGGAGAGATTGCCTCAGACAAAGTTGAGATTGCTATAGCACAGTCAGGTATTATTGCGGACCGGTTTCATCAAGGCTCTCCCAGCAGCACTCCCTTGTCTCAACGTGAAGGAGCATGGTAGCGCCGCATCGTCAGCCATCCTCAACCGTGGCTGTAGCTGGTCAGATGGCCAGCCAAGCCCGCCGACCGACCGGCCGGTATGCATCATCAGTCCAGGAAGAATTTTGCAAGCGTGCAGAAGTGATAGGGTTCAGCGTTGCCTCATTCCCTGTACGCGAGCAGCGCAACGGAGCGAAGGCCGCCAGCCAGCCCGATAATTCCAAAGGCCGATCCAACCCTTCCCTCCAAGATCTGTACGTCCCTTGTACCATTTTCTTCCTTTGCGCGCATGCCCAGCCAAACGGCGCCTTCGATGCTCTCTCAACAAGCCAATAAGCTCTCCACCCTGCACATGGCCGCAAGCGCACGAAAGCGCCCCACGGGGGTCTGACTCGCTCCCCACGTCATCGTCGTGTCGCGTCGCCATGGTCGTAAGCAACACGACGTGCGAAAAAAGAAACGAGATTGGGACGCGTTGCGAGAGGTGCCTGCGCTGAGTGTCCAGACGCTTCCTCGGACGTGTGAAACCGGTTTTTGCTTTTCGTGCACTTCCCAATCGAGGAACTTGCCCACTCAGGGCTCCGCCCAATTTGCTGGCAGGATCGGTGCTGCAATCATGTCGCGGTTCGGCCAAGCGAGGAAGTGAAAGCAGTAAACCCCAGTCAGCAGCCCTTTGTGGAATCCACACCCCCAGCCAGCCGTGTGGAATTTTGGTTTTCGCATCCGATAGTGAGATTGTCTGTCCCGTTAGTCCGCGCATCGGTCCACCAAGCAACCAGCCTCCTCCCTCCCCATCCCATCTCCGATCCCAACAACAACAACACGCCAGACGCCACGGGGGCGTCGCGCCCCTGCCCTGCACGACAGTTGTCGTTCCCAATTCTTTTCCTCCTTGTTCGCGTTTGCTTTAGGCCGGCCCTCCCAGTCGTGGTGAATTGGTCCGAGCTCGTCAGCTGATGGGCGATTGGGGTTCCCCAGGGCGACCTGTGCACCCAGCTCTTGACCTTGCTTGGTCCTGTACGGCCGCTATCAGCCGAAGCCGATAAACTAGTGGTCCATCTCGTATTATCCCCCATGGGCAAAGCAAGCCGGCGAAATTGCGACCGGCAAATCCGTCGCCTGGAGGCCCTGAAGTTCTTTCCGCTGAACAATGCGAGCAGGGCGGTGTTGCTGTTTGGTCGACGTGTTCGTTGGAATCCACTTTGTCGTGCTCAAGACGGTGTAGTCAGGGGAAACGCTGATGGGGCCGGCTTGGCCATTGCGGGTGGACCGTGTCGTTGAAAGGCGCCAATCCAGGCCCTCGTGATGTGGATGCAGCGACAAGGTTTCCTGGGCTTGTGGGTCGGCTAAAGTCGGGCTAGGTAGGTGCGCCGAGGCGGGAGGGAAATCGCGATGGACCAAACTCTCGAGGTGCCTGTGGCAGAGGTAGCATACGGTAGAACAATGGAGTAAACACAACAACTGTAAAGACTATTTTGAAGAGAATTACCTCTGATTGCATTAGGTCTAATAAGTGGGTCTCTATACTAGGCGAGGCATAAACATGAAAAGGAAATCTTTATCAACACCGTAACTTCATCCAAACTCCTGCGTCCTTCCTCAATCAATGGATAGAAGGACCGGAAAGGTAGGAAGACATCTAGTCCTCCTCCTCCACAGCGGTCTTCTGCACGATGGTGTAGCGGCCCCTTCCATCGGGGTCGATTTCGTGCTCGAGAGCAAGCTTGGAGAGGCGGCTGATGATGTTCTCAATACGCTCGTCCTTGTGGCCACGGTTCTTGCGGCCGAGGTCAGCAAGGCCGGGCATGCGGTTGAGCAGGAAGTAGACGATGGCGATGATGATGGTGACACCGATGGAGTAGCACCAAACAACGACAACGGTAACAACGTCGGTCCAGCCATCGCGGCGCTCGTTGAACTGCGACTTGGGCGAGGTGGGCTGGGGGTCGCCAGACAACCAACCGAAGATACAGAAGATGGTAGCGAGAGCATCGACACCGAAGATGGCGCCGACGAGCTGCCACGAGGGCCAGGTCTTACCACCACGGGTGACGAAGATCAGCCAGTTCTCAGTGAGCGAGACCTCGAGGAAGAGGATCTCCTGGACGGAACCGAAGTTCTGGACGAAACCACCAGACTTGAGGAACATGGCACCGCGGATGATCCAGGTACCGGCAGCAAGCATGCAGCCGAGGACGACGGAGATGATCCAGATCTTGGGCAGCTGCCACTCGACAGGGCGCTCGTCAGAGAAGGCGTTGTCGTAGGCGACGGCGACGGTGGCAAGATCGGCGAAGAGGGCAATGAAGACGATGAGCTCAGAGCGGATGGTCTCGTTGATGATGATCATCGAGGAAACAAGGTAGATCTCGAGATGCAGGCAAAGAGCAATACGGTACTGGATGTAGGCCTTCATGCGGTTGAAAATCTGGCGAGAGATCTTGATGGCGAGGACGATGGTGGAAAGACCGGGAGCAAGGAAGACGATATCGGCGGCAGCCTGGGCAGCCTCAGTGGAACCCTCGACGGCAATACCGCAGTCGGCCTTCTTGAGAGAGGGAGCGTCGTTCACACCGTCACCAGTCATGGCAGTCAAGTGACCACGCTGCTGGAGCATCTCGACGACCTGGTACTTGTGCTCGGGGAAGACCTCAGCGAAACCGTCGGCGCGCTCAACGAGGTCGTGGGCAGCAGCGCCGGTCAGACCACCGTGGATGAGCTTCTCAGAGTTGTAGACCTTGGTACCGAGGGCAAGCATCTTGCAAGTCTCCTTAGCGATGGCAATGGCGTCACCAGTAAGCATCTTGACGGGGACACCAAGGTTCTGGGCCTCGAGGATGGTCTGGGCAGTGTCCTCACGCGGGGGGTCGAACATGGAGAGCAGACCGAGGAGGATCCAGTCACCATCGTTCTTCTGGTAGGCAACACCGAGCGAACGGAAACCACGGCGAGCGAACTCGGTAGCCTTGTCGCGGTAGAGATCGGCGACCTCCTTGGAGCAGTTGGCGAGGTTGACGACGGCCTTGGGGGCACCCTTGGCGCAGACGTACTTGTCACCGTTGAGCCAGCAGATGGAGGTAATGCGCTTGGAGACGGGGTCGAAGGGAGTGAACTTCTCAGTCCTCCAGGGCTGCTGAAGGATCTCACGGGCCTTGGGGTAGCGCTTGAGCGAGAGAATGGTGACCTTGTCAATGGGGTCGAGCGACTTGATGTTGTGCGAAGAAGCGAGAGCGGCGCAAGCCATCATCCAGTTGACATCCTGGCCCTCAGCAACGTAGGGCTCACGGAGGGAGAGCTGGTTGGCAGTGAGAGTACCAGTCTTGTCAGAGCAGAGAACGTCAACACCAGCGAGGGACTCGATGGCAGTGAGCTTCTGGACAATAGCCTTCTCCTTAGCAAGGTAGGCGGCACCGACGGCGAGGGTGGTGGTGGTAACGACGGGGAGACCGACGGGGACACCAACGATGAACAGAATGAGGGCGTAGTGGAGCAGGTTGTTGGAGCTGTCCTCGGGGGTAGCGATCTTGAGCGAGCGGAAGAAACCACCAATCCAGGCGACGAGGATGAAGAAGACGACGAGGACAAGCAGCGACGTTCCAATGGAGTCCATGATGGCCTTGAAGTGACCGGAGTCCTTGGCGCCAGCAACGAGAGAGGCAGTGCGACCGACGAAAGAGTGCTTGGCAGAAGTGAGAGCAACGCCGTAGGCCTTGCCGCGCTTGCAGCCGGTGGTGTAGTAGCAGACATCACCCATGAACTTGTCGACGGCGAGAGATTCACCAGTGATGGCGGACTGATCGCAGGCAACGAGGGGCTGGCCGAACTTGTGGTTCTTGTCAGACTCGTCCTCCATGTCGTCCTCCTCCTCAGGGTCATCCTCCTTGAACTTGTCGGTGTCGCGGAGCTCCTTGTAGCGCTCGAAGTCCTGGGGGCTGGAGTAGTCGCAGATCAGGCGGATATCGGCGGGGACGGTCTGGCCCTCCTCGAGGACGACAATGTCACCGGGGACGACCTCACGGGCGAGGATGTTCTGCTCACGGCCATCGCGAACGACGACGCAGCGCATGGCGATGTCACCCTTGAGGGAAGCGACGACATCGGCAGCCTGCTTCTCCTGGTACCAACCGACGATAGCGTTGAGAACGAGAATACCAATGATGACACCGAAATCGATCCAGTTACGGAGACCGGCGGCAAGCAGAACAGCGACTTCCATAGCTACGGTGGGTGTTAGCAATCACGTGGTCGGCAGATGGTACATGCGACGGGAGCTTACTGTAAAGGACGGGGCCCTGGAAGAAACCAAGGAACTTGAGGAAGAGGTTCTCCTTCTCAGTAGCGATCTCGTTCCAGCCAAACTTCTTGCGGCGCGACTGAACGTCGCCCTCGCTGATACCGGTCTGGATGTCGGCCTCGAGCCAGGCAGGAGGGACCGTCAGGTCGCCGCTGGGACCGCCCTTGGACTTCTTCCAAGGAGCGTACCAGGGCGCCTTCTGGACCTCACCCTCCTCGTCGTGCTCCTCCTCGTGGGCGGCCTTTGGGTCGCGGTAGGTGGTGATGAACTTCTGGAGAGCGGCATACTCGTCCAGGCCTTCGTACTCGTCTTGTTGGGGGCGAACGTCGTCGCCGCCCTTTTCGATGTCCTTCTTGCCCATGGTGGCGGTGGGGAGCGCTGCGGCTCGGGTGCAATTGGCTCAGAGAGTGTTGTTGAGGATGGCCAAAGTAAAGAGGGAGTTGCAGAACGGAGGAAATTGCCCGTCGCTGCGGAGGATTGCGGTCGGCGAGCCGGGCGCAGCACAACTTGAACGCTCGATCAGGACACGAGGGGACGAACAAGAGTAGTGAGCAAAATGCCTGGGGCGAGGGTGAGTTTTTATGGATGGTCGGGCAGGCCTTCGCTCGCTCGGCCGGCGGAGGGCCCTGGCCGCGGTAGCGCGGACACGGGACCCCTGGCACGCACCGAGCTAGCCAGTGACGAAGAACCGATTCTTCTTAGGTGGTGCGTGCCCGCCTCAGTCTTCGGCCGCCAGAGCAGGGCGCTGTCAGCCGCGGGATTTTTCGCGCCGCTGAGACTCATCTCCGAAGCATACCCCACGGCGGGTCTAAGCAGTAGTTACGTCAACCCCGATAAGCGACAGCGGCGAGTCGGTGCGCGACAAAAGCGGTCGAGCAGACTGGGCCTCATGCAGCCCCCAGCCGACACCCGGTTTCGCCATCCTGAGCTTGGCCGCCGACGAGCGCGACAGCGACAGCCAGGAAAACTCTGTAGAAAACTCTGTGCCCTTGGGGCTCTGCCCCGGGCGCAGCCGCACCCGGAGTAGGAGCATCCATTCCGTGGGCTGCGGCTTCCCCGACCACCTGACAAGCAACTCTTGGCGGTGCAGTAGCGCGCCGACTGACGTTGCCGTGCGTAGGCGCACTTATTCCCACCCAGAACTTACCACTTTGGCGCTAGTGGGCGCCTGAGCACCTCACTGCGGGATTTGACCTGGAGTATGCCCGCCCACCGCGCCTGCGGCCGAGATCAGCGCGAGCGACGGCGCCGCTTGCCGCACATCTCTTTTCCGCCACCTGCTACGCACCCCGGTGTCGTGGCCAAGCCGTGCCCAGCGTCGTCTTCCCTGGCCGCCTGCGACACAATCCTTCTCCACGTCGCCAGCAACGCGACGCAGTTGCGGATGCCAGCCTTCTGGATCTGCAGGGTACTGGGGCCAGTATTGCCCAGCGGTGGACCACCTGGAGATGACAATTGTGGAGCGCTGGGCGTTTGGAGCCTCGCGGCACTTGCCCCAAAACCGAAGTCCAACGCTGCGCTCCCGCGCTGTAGGGACTGCTTCCGGAGCCGCCCTGCGGGATGCTGCACAGCTGTCTCTCGGCTCTTCCAGCAGCATGCAGATGCGCCCCCCAATGCGGCAGGCCGCCGTCCGCCCTACCCGGTGTGAAAATGCCTCGCACAGGCACGCACTTTCTGACGTTGGACTGGCGGTGACCATCGCGGTCAAGCAGCCTGGCGCACACGGGGCCTCGCGCGCGCTCTGTGCGATGTGGTTCCTCCTGGAGGAACGTGTGCCTGCCCCCAGCAGCGACCGCTCCTCCAGAGCTCGCACCGCGGTGCTACCCTAGCCGGTGGGGAAGACTGGCCTTCCCGGGTTAGGGAACTGCGCGGGCGGGGCGTTGCCAGCCAGTGACAGCGCGGCTCCGTGCTTCTATGCATGCTTCGATGCAGAGAGCGCCGCGAGATCGCCAACGGCCGACTCGGGATGGCCTGGAGCTAGACAGGGGCCCATGGACCAGCATCGCGTCCCGGCATTCATATCGCGGCGGGCCGTTGACAGCAACTTTGCTGTCTCTCCTTCGCTGGGCGGTGACATCTTTTCGGTGTGCTCGGCCGACCGACATTGTCTTATCCGCACTGCTCGACGGCTGCTCGTGTGCGCGCTGCGTCCGCCTGTGCCACGCGACACAAAGCCGACCGCGTTGTTTTGCCGCGGTCACCGTCTCTGGTTTCCAGCCTCCAGCTTCCCCGTCTAGTAGTTGGCTTCCATCGTCCCGCGCGACAGCTGCTACGGCTCCTGCGACACCATGACCGGTCAATTGCTGGGCGACGATCCATTGCCTGGTAAAAGTTTTGGCGCTGCCGGGATCCAGACCGTCGCAACACGGCTGAGGCCAATTTAAACGTTTGTTAGAATGGTTTCTATTGTGTTTCGGGCGGTCGCGTCCCGCCGCGGAACTACAGATTTCCCACCGTGTCTGGCTCGAAGCCGACGGGACGACCTCGCGACAGCCGCGTCTGGCAGACGCCGCGCGAGTCGGGCCTTTTTCCAGAGACAGCAGTCTGGCGCGCGGTGAGGCGGGCGGGCGGGCGTGCGCGCACGGCGACGGGGAGAGCTTCTGCAAACGGCGCCCACGATGATGCTCTGCCATGGCCCAAGAGCCTCATTTCCCGCCCTCAGCGCTGGCGACTCGTGGAGGACCGCCCTCCCTCAAGCCGGCATACGGTCTCATCGTATCTAATCTCGCTGCGGCTCCAGCCTCTCCAGCCTCGTTTGATTGCCTCCCGCCGTGCCTCCGCGTTTTCCAAGACAGCTCCCCCGGACTTGCTCCTGAGCCTTGGCACTCCTGATTGCCGTGATTGCTGCCCACTCGGCCTCACGTGCACGTCGGGTATAACGTCCACCGCCCTGGCACGCCTCGGCCGCTGTGGCCTCCTGTTCCTAGCTGGATTTGGGCGCGGACCCTCTTTTCTTGCATCATGTCTTTCGACGACACCATGATGGAGGTGTGCGGTATCCGCAGTTACTCAAGCAAAACTAATCACTGGCAATGATGATACACCGTTCGAGAAGCTGTGGAGCTCTGCTCTCTGTGTATAAAGGAAGGGATAGGGGTTGCAGCTGAAGGATTTCTGAGCGATCTTCTGCCTCTTCTGCGAGTTCTTGAGCCCATCTTCGTCCCCTGCGACAATCTGCTTGGCCTTCCTGCAGCAGCCGTCAGCCGCCAGCCGCCAGCCGCCACCCGATTTCCCAGCCACGCACGTCCCGCCGCCATGGACACTGTCAAGCACGCCGCCAGCGCCGTCGCCAATGCTGTCACCCCCGGCAACAACCAGACGATCCTCGTAACTGGTGGTTCGGGCTTCGTCGCTGCCCACGTGCTGAACTCGTTCCTCGAGAAGGGCTACAAGGTCCGGACTACCGTTCGTTCGGAGGCCACCGCGGACAAGGTCCGCAAGACGCACAAGAAGTACACCGAGTCGGGCCAATTGACCTTTGCCATCGTCAAGGATGTCGCAGAGTCGGGCGCGTTCGACGAGGCTGTGAAGGGCGTGGACGGAGTTGTGCACACCGCATCCCCGTTCCAGTTGAGCGTGGAGGATAACGTCAGGGATCTGCTTGATCCCGCCGTTAAGGGCACCACTGAGATTCTCGAGGCGATCCACAAGTACAACCCCGGTGTCAAGCGCGTCGTCGTCACTGCCTCGTTCGCGTGCATCATCGACCTCTCCAAGGGTCTGCGCCCCGGCCACGTGTACACCGAAGCCGACTGGAACCCCGTCACCTGGGACGATGCGGCCAGCACCCCTATCGGCGCCATCGCGTACTGCGCGTCCAAGGCCTTCGCCGAGAAGGCTGCATTCAAGTTCGTCGAGGAGAAGAAGCCCAACTTCACCGTCGCGACGGTCTGCCCGCCCATGATCTACGGCCCCAACGCGCACTACGTCGATGACTTCGGCAAGCTCAACACCTCGTCGGCAGAGATCTACACCTTCCTCAAGGGCGACAAGACGGAGCCCGGCGATGCTGCCTTCCCTGCATTCGCTGACGTGCGCGACGTCGCGGAGGCGCATCTCCAGGCGTATCAGAGGGAGGAGGCTGCTGGTCAGCGCTACTTCATCACTTCGGGCAACTACAGCAACCAGCAGGTCTGCGATATCATCCGCAAGCACTTCCCCGAGCTGAGGGACCGCGTGCCGGAGGGCACCCCCGGCAAGCCTCTTGCTGAGATGTGGGGCGTCGACAACAGCAAGGCGGCTCGCGATCTTGGTATCAAGTTTCACACCCTGGAGGAGACGATTGTTGACAACGTCAAGAACCTGCTGGAGCTCGAGAAGTCCCTTGCCAAGACGGCCTAAACAGCGCCATGGGGCAGTGGATCATGTGGGGGATTTGCAGGCTCAATGCCTCTTTACGGTCATTCCTCCCGTCTGAGACGGCGGCTGTTCGAGACTCTTTTGTGTTAAGGCTGGGATACCATGGGACGGGATAGAAGCACTTCAAGGCCACGGCCAAGAACACTTGTAGATAGACAAGACGTTTACGACGAGATATAGAGTATAAGACGGACATATTTGATGCCCAATGAGGAAGTCTCCGACAATGATGAAACCACAAACCTGATACGTCGAAACTAATGACCCTCGCCGGCCTTTTCTGCCAAGATATGTCCCGCGTTTCGAGAGCCGCTTCTCCATCAACGGCGGCTAAACACAGGGTTTCTCTGGTTCTGCCCCGCTGCCGAAACTTCCCCAGACGCCGGATGTACCATGGAACCCTCGGGGTCTGGGAAGTCCAGCCGAGGGGACGAGGCCATTACCCTGCTTGCCACGGTCGTCGCGTCCGAGCACCTGAAGTAAGACATCGAGGCAAGCCTCACGGATCTCCAGGCATTCACTATCACTTTTTGGTCACACCGTCCGGTCCTCTGCTCACAGACCCGGCCCGGCCCGCCTCGCCCGGCGTCCACTCAATCTCCTCCTTCGAGGCGGGCTTCCTATTCGGGTAACAATGAGGTTCGGGGGAACCGGGTGGATTCCGGCGGGGGCTGGAGGCGTTGGCGGGCGATGTGAGGCTAGCCCGACGCCTCATCCCGCCTCCCCCAGAGGTCTATCATGGTATCTTCCGCCGGCGAAATGTGGAAAAGAGGTTGGTGGCAGGGCCAGGCTCGAGGCCAGCCCGAGCCACAGGTGAGGGAAGCCCGCAAACGGCCGCTCCGGCATCGGCAAATTCTAGAAGGTCTGTGGAAAGATGGGGGTGGGAGAAAATGGCTCATAGAAGGGACTATCTATCATCGCCAAGGGCGCTTTCTGCCGTCATGCACCGTTGGTTGCCACCAGGGCTAGATCAGGCGAATGATGTGCAGCGGAAGGGAGGGACGGAAGGGAGTGGAAATCGCTCGGGATCCAATGGACGCATTTCCCCCGGTAGGGCTGACGGGATGGGGGAGTGCGGGATGATGACGCAGGTGGCAGGCGTGCAGCGCTCGAGGTTGAGGGATTTTGTTGTGCAAGGAACCTGCCATGCCAGCCAACCACCAGACGAGCCCGACCACCACACGCTCCTCCGCCGGATGGGACGCTCGGGCGTCCTCGGGTCAGCCCTACGCAGTGCGTGCCAGCGGCCACCAGGCAGTCGCCGTCGCGCGCGCGGGATGCCAGAGCGGCTCGAGCTAGGCGTTCCTGCGCCGCGGCTGCTGATGGTGCCCGAGCCTGTCCGCCTGCATGATGAGAAAAAAAAAAAGCCATTCAGCCGCAAGGCAGACGATGAGGCCGGCGTCCGTCTCCCTCACCTCGCATTGTCGCCGCCTTCCCGCTCCCCATTCACTTCTTTCGACCGCCTGCGCCCCGACAATGTCTCAGTGCGACGTGCGCGTGAGGCATTATTCGCACCCTCGACCAGGACAATAAGACGCAAAAGAACGCAGCGCGGGTACGCGTTTACAATTACCGAGTGGTCCACGAGCGAACGACGAGCGGCATACACGTTGGGGAGGGCCTGGAACGAGTGGCTTCAGATTGGAGGACGCCTGGCTCGCGACACAGCGCAAGCGGCGCCCCCAACGCGCGCGACGCCAGCCTGTCCACAGTCCACACCAACGCGCATCAATGCGCGACCTCAGCAGCCAGCAGCGGCAGCAGCAGCTCACCGACGGCAGTTGCTCGCATGTTCCCTTGGGCGCGAAAGCCGACCGAGCTGTGCCGCGCGACTGCGTGGTAGCGGAGATGCTTCGGATAGCCGCGCCAGAGGCAGCGAGGCAGCGACGCAGAGGGAGAGGCAGCCCTATCGCCAGACCCGGCGACTGCGCCGCGAGGATTAACCCGTTCTGACTCGCAGACGCCGTCCAGCCCGCCCATCCTTCGACTCGATCTTGCTGCGGCAACCAGCAACGTTAATTTCGCACCTAGCTTTCGTGTGTCGCATCGGCGCCAAGTGTGCGATGTGAAGGCGATGAGTCGCCTGGGAAGGATGCAGTGTGAGTGAGAGCCTCTCAGGCGCCGCCGATCACTGCAAATCACCATCGCAATCCGTCGCACCTGCCTCCTGCCTAGAAAGTCTATTGCGGCCGGCCAAGATATATCTATTTGGCCAAGACAGGCGGGCTCGAAGAAACAATCGCACCGCATCTCCTTTGCTCCTGCACTCCTGCACATCGCTCTTGGCCTTTGACGAGCATTTGTGACCCATTGGCGGCGGGTTGCTGGCGCCAACCGGACGTGGTTCAATAGCGCCTATCCGACACACGATGATTGCGCGTATCCGTATCTGCTTTGCCGACGAACGAAAGCCGCGAGACACGCCCAGACAGCATGCGCCTGAGGGAGATGCGCAAAGCCGACACCAAGGGCGCGGACCATGGACACGTAGAAACTGCCGCCGCCGCAAGCCGCAACCTTACAGCTTTCCGCCGGCGCAGGACGAGCCCTCCTCTGGACTGGCTTCTGCGGCACTAGCCGTAGCTACGGTTGCATTTGACTACGACAGAGTCGCCGAGTCGCTGATTGGGCACTGACGGACAGTGAGGCCGTGCCTCGGGTTGGTGCGTCGTTGCCAGTCCTACTCGTCGAGCCAGCTCATCAGTAGTCCGGCCGAACAACCGTCACAGCCAAGGGCTGAGGCGCGCAACAGGAGAAATTACTCTGCCGTCAGCCGTGGCAGTTGGCGAGCTCCGAGCGCTGCTTTGGGCTGTCGGTTTTTTTCGCCGAAATGAAGGCACGTGATTTACCATGAGACGCCCGGCGACGAGCTTTGGGATCTGGGTCTTTCGCCCCATGGACCGCGGCAGTCCAGCTCCCGTCGGATCTACACCGTGCTCCATATGCGACAAATCCTTGCTCTTTGACTCGGTCCTTGCAGGAAATTGGGATGGGAGAACAGTATGAACTCCGCGCGCCGCGGAGCTACTATCGACCATCGGCGAATAACTAGCGTCCGCCCTACCGAGCCTACACTGGAAGTGATCGCGCTTCCAGGATCACGACGCGAGATTGGAGCTGCGAAACACGTTGGTCAGGCCCAGGATCGCTCGCGATGGTGCCAGGTTTGTTACTTGCATCGTCACCCTTTCTTCCTTCGGCCGAACTGAGCTTTACTGCTTCTTTTCTTTGCCCCGGCCATGGTGCCATTTTTTGCCGACGCGGCTTGTTCAGCTCGCCTGCAGAGTGCGGCTATCGTCAACACACTATGTCAAATCCTGCCAACATTGCCGACTCGTTATGCGCACTGCCAAGGTCGTAAGAATCGTAAGTGTCGGCGTCTAAAGACCATTGTCGATGGCCTTGTTGAACGTCTCAATTTCACGTCCCCTCGTATGACGTTGTGTCAGCCGTGGGTCCACCTTGTCGCCTCGTCGTCGGCGATGGAATCGTGCATCTTTTCGCCAGTTCTCTCTCTCCCTCTCTCTTCCGCTCCCTCTGACTATGCTCAGGCATGTGATATGGTACTTCTCCACCTGCGGCTGCCACTACAATATTGATTGTCCTCTGGTGCCACTTTGGAACACTGCTGGAAGAGCACAGAACGTCCTTTCCTTCCGCGTCCAGCCGCGCGCCGTATGATGTTGTTGGGTCAGCTCACAATAAATGGATCCATCTGCTGAGATGCTATCCATGGGCGCCGAAGTTCGCAATGGCGCGCTAGGAGGCCAGACTCGCGAACCTTCACCCCTCGGTTCCACGCTCCTGTATTGTGGTTGATTGATGAAGCGTGAGTCAGGGTGTCTCAAACCATGGAACTCAGAAGATCTCGTTGAGAATCTGGACCCTTAGAGATATCGCAATGCTCAGGGATGGTCTATAGGCTGTAGTGTTTATAGCGTTCGCGGTTAATCTATTCTTATCTTGCATCGTATGCTTGAAACCGCCATAGGGACGGATATGCTAGCCCTTGGCATACCAGATTCAGGACGTGAGAGCTGCGTTTGCGCTCGCAAACATCTACATGAAAGTTTTAGCTTTGAACTCTTGTTTGAATCTGTTATAGCTCCATGCACTTTTTCGGTATATAGATTAACCGCATTCGATGCTGTCGTTATGTGGCTTGAATTTATTAATTGCGGCGGTCGAACGACAGTCGACCACACCTACGCTGGCAGTCTTGGCTGGTCTGAAGCCTGGCTACCTGAGGAGAGAAAACCGTCTGTAAAAGGGGCCTACAAATTTGACTCCCCCCTATTTTAGGCAATTTTGAATTATATTTAGCTTATAAACCGCCCTCAGCCACCCGGGATTATCGAGAGGGAGAAGGTGCTAATCAGGTCTTCGGATGCATTCATAGCCTTTCTGGTTTGGCTGGTAAGTCGAGCGTCTCTAAGATGCGGAGACGATTTACTAACAATAACAGTATGTTATCGAGGAAGTCGCGGCGGTGCCGAAGAGACGGGTCGGATACGTCCGTCAGGGAATGGCAAAGGAGCGCGAAGAACAAGTTCGCAGGTTTCAACTTCCGCCATCGGACCCCGAGTCCATCGACGTCCTCGTAACATCCATCAGTCTTCTTTCTACGGGTGTGGACTTGAACGACTACTGCCGCATAGTAGTCATCACTGAGCCAGACCAGAAAGTATCGTTGCTTGATCAGTTTAAGAGTCGGATCTCGAGGGAAGGTGGATCGTTGAAGAACCCGAAGGCCGTGGTGCTTGTTACTCCAGATGGGCTTGAGGCAGTGGCTTTCTCAGCGATGAGGGCTAGGAACGATGCTTTCAAGAGCGAGCTCACAGTGGAGGGGTTGCATGCGGCTATCCAAAAGGCTAGCGAAGAGGCCGCGGACGCGGGAGAGGCAGTTCAACGGACAGGTTCACCTTTGCTTACAGTGGAGGGATTACATGCGGCTAGCAAAAGGGCTAACCAAAAGGCCGTGGACACGGGAGAGGCAGCTTAGCGAACAGGTTCACCCTTACATTAACTCGGTAGACAGCAACATAAGAGTGGATTTCATGCTACTTGAGATTGTCTAGGCAAATGCATGAAAGAAGCTCGTGAATCCCACCCAGTACGCCTATAAATACCCATTCGAAGATGTTGGCTCCTTAAAAAATTCCCTAAACGCTTGCTAGAACTGCGAGGACCTTTGCGACCGCGGTACTACATGAAAGCCTTGCTACTTAGGATTGCCTGAGCAAATGCATGAAAGAAGGTCGTGAATTCCGCCCAGTACACTTGTAGATGCCCATTCGAAGATGTTGGCTTGTTAAAACGTTCTCTCAAGGCGTGCCGGAATTTCGAGGACCTTTGACAACGCAGAAATGTAGGTAAACTTTCTGTAATGTGGGCTGTCGGTACAGCGACGTAGGTGCCGGTTCATAACTTTGGACGGGTCCAATGATGGTGTGGATTTCTTCCTGCGAAGGACGATTTTGTTCTCTTCCTCCATATTCATCAATTTCCATCTCGGATTCTTCTTCCAGTTGGAAGGTATATTTCTTGATGGGAACACCTTCCCACAACCAAATCCGCATTCGAAGACCCACCAGCGTCCAGATCTTGTAGTCCACTTCATATAGCATGGCGGACCAATGCCGTCGTTGGGGTTAGGGAACCTGGCTGTCCACAGCTCTTCGGCTTCAGATGGCTTTTGCGCGGTATGGCCCTGGACGGCCTCGTCGCGCGGCCGGCGGTCGAGATAATCGTTGCCCGCAACCCAGGGCACATCGTCGCGGTCGAAATCATAGTTGCCCGCAGCCCGGGGCGCATCGTCGCGCGGCTGGCGACCGAGACCATCGTCAGAGCCGTGTACAAGTTTGAGGATGGTAAAGTTGGGTAAATTTCTCCCATCGTACCAGCAGGCTGGACGGTCGAAGTGCTGGAAGCGATCAACCAAGTTCAATTGTATGGTGTCCTGAATGGAACTGTAGACTCTGAGAAAGCGGAGACCTTCCAGCTTACCGGTATCCTCGTATAGAGGACTCGTAGTATTGTGGTTTCTGGGGGTCTGATCAAGTCCGGCGGACGGCGGTGCCGCGGACGATATATATCGGGTGCCATGATGGGGAAGGTGAGGTGACGGTGACTGGGAATGAGGATGACGTTATATAGATAGTTGTTGTAATATAAGCTGTTTTAGTACTAGTAGATAGCTTAGTCATCCGCATTAGGTTATAAAGACACCTTTAGGTAACTCTTTCCTCTACTTCTTATATTACTTCTTAGTAGAAGTCTAATATAATTTTTCTTTATTATTTTTTATAATAGTTATAAGCCCGACCGCGTTATAGATACTTTTTACTATTTAAGCGTACTCTCTTAACTACTATCTATCGTTCTAAGACATCTAGACGATATCTTTAATAAAAATATTATTATTATTTTAGCTTTTAATAACTTTAATAACCTCTCGTTTTATTACTAGTTTATTAAAATAATAGCTAAGTATTAATAATAAGTATTATAACGTATTACTAGATCTCTTATTACTCTAATTAGCTAATTATCGCGGTATATTACTATATTCTAATTCTTATAGATACTATAACCGTCTTCTCGACCTACTTCTTACTTAGTAACGCCTAATTACTAGTTATTACTATCTATTATATTATTCTCTAAGCTAATTATTATACTTAAAATAGCTAAGAACTAGAAGAAATAATACTTTATTATTATCTCTTATTTAAAGAAGATAGAGATCTTCGAGTTTATTAATTCTTCGTAAGAATATCGTTTAATATAACTAATTAGATCTTAGAAGTCTAAATAACCTACTAGTATACTAATAGAAGTAGATAAAAAGAAACTTTACTAAAAGCGAAAATTCTATCGTAAAAATAAGAAGAAGTATAATAAGCTTAAAAAGAAAATCTCTAATTTATTAATAGTTATTAAGAACTCTATATTATTATTATTACTACTACTACTATAATAACTCGAGAACGTATATTCTTATATCTAACTACGCGCCTTAAAGATACGGCTAGAGCCGTTATACTTAATTAGATAAGAGCTAGTTCTAAATAAGCTTTATAAACTAGCTAAACTACTAACGGCCTAA
>JAFISB010000226.1:0-50466 GCA_022560015.1 Diplodia mutila
GTTAGATAGCGAAAGATCTTTTATCTAATAGTTTAAATAAGAACTATAATATTAAGAAATTATATAGAAAGTTACTACTCTCTATACCTCTACTTAAAATAAATACTCTAAGAGGTTAGAATACTTACTTATTCTTAAAGCACGCGTAATACGTATAGAAGTAAATCTACTAGAGTTCTTATAGCTAGAAGTAGTTAGAGTAGTAGCTTATATTTATAATTAAACCTCTATCTAACGTCTTTATTAGAAAATACTATTTAAACTTATTTATAGTATTAAATCTAACGTATTTTATATAAGAATATATAGTTATAAAACCTACGCTCTTAATAAAACTATTTCTCGTAGTAATAAGTTATAAGAACGAGTACTCGTTAGTTATCTCGTTAGATATAATTCTACTAATATCTACCGTCTATAGTACTTCTTAGAGAATCGTATTATTCGCTTAAGAGACGTTATCTTTAATAAATCTATCTTCTACTATCTAGAAGAGTAAGAAAACTATACTAAGCTTCTAGAAGCGAAAGAAGAATCTACTAAGATTATTTTACGTATTCGCTTAAGCTTAAAAGATATTATTAACTTAGATAAGTTATTATCTAAGAAAAATTTTACTTCTTAGATACGTTATATAAGTAAATAATCTAAGAATTCTATTCTAATTAGATAAGATAATACCTCTTAAGATTTAAATACGTCTTCTAAATAAAGCGAATAACTTAAAGATAGTCTATACTATCGTCTAAATAAGAAAACTAGATCTAATTATCGCTTATCTATACTAATCTTATTAATCGCGAAGTAATCTTCGTAGAAAATAAGCTCGTAAAGCTTATTTAATATCTCTAAACGTCGCTAAAACTTAGAAGATAAAGCTAAGTAGGCCTCTAAACGTTAGAGACGTTTACTACCGGCTTAATATAATAATAAATATAATCTAGGCGCCTTAGAGAATAACTATACTTCTTATATAAGCGAGATAGAAGGATTTAGAGTTATCTTCGCCTAAAGAGAAAGGTCGCGTAGATATACGCATCTAGTAATACTATATAATAACGTATTTAGCTACTAATTCTAGAGATTATCGTTTATCTTTATACTTATAATAAAGTATTTAATTACTTATCGTTAATAAAAGTAAGAACTAACCGCCTCTTCTAGAACTCGATAAAGCTCTAAGAAGTAATACGCTACTCTTATAATAGAAGAATCTTTTAATAATATAAATAAGGTTTCGCGAATCTACCGCGATTATTTATCCTCTAAACTACGCTACTATAAGAATATAAAGTTATATCCGCTAGATATATATTTTATATAAGCTATTAATCTTAAGCTACGATAAGTTTAGAGTAAGAAGATATAGATAATTATACTAATCTATAAAGTCTAAAAGATAAATAAAAAGATTATACTTCTTATATAGATCTTTAAGTATAAATTTAATAAATACGACTATCTAGTAAAGATTAAAGTAAGAATTTACGTATAAAGCGATCTTTAAATAACTAACTAAGATATCTACGCTACTACTTTAATCTTTTATATCTTTCGAGCTCTTATAGCGATTATCTACGCTTTTAATCTTAATATAAGATAGTATAACGTCGTTAATATATTTTTTTACGTTTTATTAGACGAGAAAACGTTTTATAAGCTATTTAAAGATATATATCTATCGCTAGACTAGATTCTACGTCTTAATTAAGCGCTATACGGTCTAAAAAAGTCGCTAGTCCTTTAGTAATAATACTTCTATAATATTCTAACTAAATTAGAACTAGAACTAGTATCTAATATTCTTTATCTCTACGTAAACTATCGCCTCTTTATATTCTTCTTTATAGATAACGTTATTATAGGCTTTACTAAGTAAGATAAAATATTCGCTAACGTATTCTAGAGGAATCTCTTTAAGCGCTATAAAATACGTATAATAGATAAGATTTAGTAGTTTTTAATACTTAGAATCGTTCGCGATCGATAGAAGCGCTTATTATAGCTCTCTTAGAAGTTATATATTAACGTGCTATTAGTTAGATATAATATTAAGAAGACGAATATTATAATATCTCTACTCTCGAAAGAATAGTTAGTATCTAATACGAGTAAGAACGTCTTACTAGAGAAGGTTTATACGTATTAAAGTAAGATTAGTTTAATCTAGTTTACTACTATAAGTATACGCTCTAACGTCTTTTACGTCTTTTTTATACTATTCTTCTATCTTACTAATTCTTTTTCGCGCTATCTTTAGCTTACTTAAAGAGTTTTAGAGTATCTTAGTAATATAAGTAATCTAGCTATCTACTATAACGGTAATTCGCTAGATAAATAGAATATCTTTATAATTAGTAGCGATATCTTATATATAAACGATCTCGCTATACGTAAAAGTTACTAAGAGTTATTAATTACTCTATTTAGAGTCTTTATAGATTAGAAAGTATCTAAATAACTAATTATTATAACGTTAATAATAGAAGTAGAGCTTTTAGTTCTTTTAAAAACCGCTAAATAGTACTACTAGTAGAAGCGATTTTTCCGCGAAGTTATATTTAATTCTAGATATCTTCTTAAGGTCTAGTATAATAATAAGTAAATACTTATACTTATATAAAAGAACGCTAGTAAACTAAATACTAAGCTTCGTTATATTAATATTTACTACTACTAGTTACGATAGAAGGCTTAATTAGATAATATTTACTTTCGCTAGATACTAATAATAGATATACTTACTAACGGACTTACTAAGATACTATTTAAGTAGAAGTACTAAGCGTTTATTTAATATCTTAGACTCGTATATCTACTTAAGTAGTCTATCTTACTATTATAAATAATAATAGTAGTTTACTCTTTTAACTAAAATCGGCTAGATAGTATAGAGTAAATTAGCTTATAGACGGTTTAAGCGTATCTATTACGTTATCTTATTTAGTAATAGACTACTCTAAGAAACTACGTATCTAAAATAGTCGTATATAATTAAATAGCGTACTTCGTTAAGTAAACGGCGAGATATTTATCTTTTTAACTACTATCTAAACGAATAATTCTCTTTTTACTACTATATAAATAATACTAGCTATTTATTTCTTTACTATAACTATAGAACTAATCGGGCGTATTTTCTAATAGACTACGTCTACTCGGTTAGTTAATTTATAAGCGGGTCTACTATAAAAGATTCTTTTATAATTATCTAACTACTTTCTTTTTTTACTAGTTTAAAGGTCGATTCTCGTTATAAGTAGATTCGTTACTTATTTAAGTCTTAATACTATTCTTTTATATTACGTACTATCTAATTAGGCACTACGCGAAGAAGGTATATTATAATATAAGCTGTTTTAGTACTAGTAGATAGCTTAGTCATCCGCATTAGGTTATAAAGGCACCTTCGGGTGACCCTCCCCTCTGCTCCTTATACCACTCCTCAGCAGGAGTCTAATACGATCCTTCTTCATCATCTATAGCAATAGGATTAGATGGTCAAAGATCGAAAGAAACGGAAAGATGACCAGATCAATGAAACGGAGACGACAATCCTGCGGTGGGAAAATTCTTTGCTTGGCAGGAAGCCTTTGGATAATGGGACTGCGAATGGGAAAACGGTTTGAACACATGCTTGGGCGTATCTGCTTGAGGGAAGGCTACGAAGGGCGATGACAATGATGAAATGGCATTAGATACCAACATTTGGAAAGTAATTGATGGTTCGGCTGATGATCCCCATGCGAAGTGTCGGACCTGGTTCCAATGTGCTGAATCCCAAACCAACAACATCCACCCCGCTACGGCCACTCTCGCCGGATACGCCCCCATCCAGTTGTGTATGGACATGGAGCGGAAAATTTTTGAGTACGTGCCATCCACCCCACCTGCGACACACAACTCCCGCTCTACCAAGCGACTGCCGTCATCCTCTTCCAACCCCGTTTCGCCCCTCTCCTTCGCGCCGACTACTTACATCAACGACTGGCTCGACAGCCTCCCCGTAACTTCCGCTGTGGGACAGCCTGCTCCACCTTCGGTCGCCCGGTCCATACCATCCTCGATTGCCCGCTCTGCGTCACCCTCGATGGCCCAGTCTGTCTCGTCGAACAGTCCTCCGCGCTCCGTCCAGCACGACCCCAAAAAACGCCGTCCACAAGACCGTATATCGTAACGACAATTCGAAAGGTGCCGACATAGCTTTCGGCTTCTTGGATGATGCGCCCGGCCACATCTGCGAGGCTTCTGGCGCGATCACAAGCCTTGTGGCAATCGAACAAGATCGGGATGATCAAGGAGTAAACGTTGCACTCCAATGCTCGTCGCCTGGATACAGCGAGCGCAGGGGAGGCAGAATGGCGGACTGCTCGGCAGACACTGTTGGGAGGCCTTCTGAGCGCCCACAGACGGGAGACCGACATCATGGTCTCGAGAGAGCGAAGGTAAGCGAGCACCGTGCGTCGGCCACTGGGAAGTCTAGACATTGACGATGCTGGAAGACTCAGTTCGCCCAGCTCAAGCCAGAGCTGCGTACGGTAACCATTCCTCTCCTCGTATCGCAGAAGAAGCGTCCTGTCAACCCGGCTCCGGCTTCTGGAAAACAGCCCGCGCCCTCGCCGAAGACGCCATGATACGAGATCAGAGCCTCCCAAGCCCGAACGTTTTCGTCGCTTTCTCCAGGCAGCCGTGGCGGGAGGGAGGTGCCTCCAATCTGCCTGCTGCTACTCGACCTGCAGACCACCACCGGAAACTCCATCGGCAAATCCGACCGTCATCGGTCTCCGCACGCGAATGTATTCGATGATTCCTTTTCGCGTTGTTTGCCCTCCCCCAACGGCATCGTCAAAGAGACGCCTTGTCCGCAATCCGTCCAAAATGCTGACCAGCCGCAGGAACAAAACACGGCAGCCGCGCCGACGGCAACCGGCTTTGTACAAACAGAAGCTCCGTCCTCGCTCGCATACCTACATCACAATCGGCCGGGCCCACCACCGTGATGGATGGAGCCGGGGTACACGGATAGCCGCCCCCGAAGCAAGACGCATCTTCCCGGCCTCGCAGACCGCTTCGTCAGCAGCTGCAGCGCCAGAGCGCACCACCGCCGACGCCGCCTTCGTGTCGAAATTAGATAGCCCCGGCCGTCGTGTGTCGACAAACGACGTCCGTGAGCCCCTTCTGTCTCGGAAGCGGAGGAAGCGCGACCATCGAGGTACGGCAGCATGCACGCGGCAAGGAAGGGCTCACCACCGCTCGTGTTGGTCGGGGTGCGTCGGGTGCGCGTGAAGACCACGGCGCCGTATCAGCGTGTCAAGCGGCTTCCCGGTGGCGCCGAGGAAGTTCGGATGGCGGAGGTGGTTGGCTGATGTGGTTGTAGCGCGCGTACGGGACGATGCTGTCAGCATGGGCGGGATGCTGGTGAAGGAGCCGTATGTGGCGACGGCGGCGATGGCTACTCACTTTTCTAATATGCCATGCTTCCGTTGGAGCTTCCAAGCCCCGTAGCTCGGTAGCGTTAGTCCAGTTCACGGGGGTTATCACGCCGGTTCTCGTTTTGCTCTCATGACAGCATAAATACATATTAGTATAAGGGTAGTCTACACGCGCGTTCTAGTCGTAAAATACAGGTACACACTCCGACGGATCACAGCCGCTCAGAGCCCCCCTCTACAACAAACAGAACGAAACAAGCCCCACCATCCCCCCAATCACCGACATACCCACCCCAAACGTCGAAGCAGAAGACGAGTTAGACGCAGAAGCAGACGGCGTAGCAGACCCGGACGCAGCAGCAGCAGACCCCGACGCAGCCGCGCTTCCCGACGCAGCCGCGCTCCCCGACGCAGTCCCGGACGCGCTCGACGCAGAGCCCGTCG
Source organism: Diplodia mutila (assembly GCA_022560015.1). Taxonomy (NCBI): domain Eukaryota; kingdom Fungi; phylum Ascomycota; class Dothideomycetes; order Botryosphaeriales; family Botryosphaeriaceae; genus Diplodia; species Diplodia mutila. Next base: position 5,877 of record JAFISB010000226.1, read on the forward strand.
ACGACGCGGAGCTGTAACTCGAGCTCGCCGTCGGCTTCGCGCTCTCATCCTCCTCCTCATCCGCATCGTCGCCAGCAACGCACTTGAACGACTTGCCCTCATCATCCGCCAAGCTCTTGAACTGGCTCTCGAACTTGTCGCAGTCGAAGTCCTTGGCGCCCTTCATGTAGATGTCGCCGCCGACGTGCGTCAGCAGCGGCAGATCCACCGTCTTGAAGTCGCCCTCCAGCCACAGCGCGCTGTACACGAGCTGCAGCTTCGGCAGCGAGAGCTCCGTCAGCCCCGTGTTGGAAATCGTCAGCGCGCCGCGGTCCATGATGCGCGTGAATTCGGGCGCGGAGAGGTTGGTCAGTTTCGGCAGGTCCTCCAGGATCAGGCCGTCGCTGACCTCGCGGAAGGCGGGGAGGTCGAGGGATTCGAGCGAGCCGCCGTAGATGTGCAGGGCGCCGCGCGGGAGGGACTCGAGGAGGGCGAGGTCGATGGAGGCGGCGTCGGCGAGCTCGATGTCGACGGCTTCTTTGAGGTGGGGGAAGGAGATCTCGGCGTCGTCGCTGTTGGCGCCGATGGAGATGTTGGAGGCGTGCGTGCCTTCGATGGTGATGGAGCTGAGGTCCGCGTTGGAGGAGACGGTGACGTCGGTGAGGACGCCGTTGGGGGCGCCGCCGGTGAGCGAGGTGATCTTCGTGTTGTCGACGGTGATGGTGCTGCCTTCGATCTCGGCCAGGTCGAGCTTGGAGGACGCGCCCGTGGCGACGGCGATGGTGCCCGAGTAGGTCTTGCAGGCCTTGGCGAGGGATGTTGCGTCGGATGAACCGCTGATGGTGGTGGTGCCGGAGCAGTCGTCTGTTGTGGTGGTCAGTATCGGGCTTGGTCAATGCGGGGAACTCGATGGGACTGACCGGCAGCAGCGAGGCCGAGGCAGAGGCTGGACACGATGGCCGCCCGCAGGAATTTTTGAGCCGCCATTTTGGAAGATGTGTTGGCGAAGTGCAAGTAGGAATTAACGAACGGTAGCGCAAAGTCGGCGTTGGTGAAGATAGATATCTCTCGTTTGCTCAGAGGCGGCTTGTCCGTAATTTTAACTGATACCAACGTCTCCACTGTAATTCTTGAGCGGCGCCGGCGTTTCCTTTTTTTGCGGGTCGACTGGGCCCGGAGGATTCGCTGCCAAGAATGTTACACCTAAAAATAGCCCACGATACGACCGGGTCGTCCGATTTAGGTTTGGGCCGTGGGCGCTAGATAGCAATACGAGTACAGCTCGGCCGACTGACGGCGCCAAGCCTGGCCTTCCTTCGGTTAAAGGGGGCGGACACGAACGAGGCGAAGGAAGACGGGTGTGGGTCAGAACAACAACGTCGTAAAGGATCGTGTGTTCAAGCGTATCCGGACTCGCCAAAACAGAGCCAACACACCGACTCGTTCAAGAAAAAAAAAGAATGCCAGCTCAACGGCCAACGATCGAGCAGCGGACCAGCCGATGACGCAGGAAGCACGTTCGCACCGGGAGCCGTGATGGAGATCAGCACGAGTGCAATGTCGCTTTGCTCGTCGAACAGAACAGACTGTCAGCTTCGATCGTCCGGTCGGGCATCTTCCAGCCCGAAGGGTCCCCGCCGGCCTCAGTCCACCAACACGAAGGATCGGCCCGGTCACCTACCCTACGAATAGAAAGGCACCACGAAATGATAATGCACGTCGACGCGCTGGATTGCCATGGCCACATCTCAACACTGCCGAAGACAACTCTGCTTTCTCATTTTCCCAGAAAAGAAGGCTACTCTCGCAACGTAGACCACATAGCCCACTGCGCTGGCATGTCCTTCTCCGTCGTGCTTGATGTTGCATCGTCGGAAACCCGATCTGGATGTGCGAACAAGGTGGGTCGATTTTAGCATTGATCCACAGAGCCTCCCCGCCACAACCCTATAGGGCTGTCAATCCACCAAGCTCGGGCCATGTCCTTCCGTGGCTGAGCTTTTGGTTGACTGTGCTCTCATTCTCCAATCATTGTCAAGTATTCCAGAACATGAACTATGCGAAGGCGAGAAATTATCCGCTGTCTTATCATCATCTTTCGGAGCAGTCACTGGTTGACCTTTTTTTGTAAAAAAAAAAATGATAGAATGCCAACTTTCTCGTTCATTCCCAATCCAAGAGGCCCATCGAGTAGAATTGCCATGGCGGAGGATAGAACGTGCCGCTAAATTCTCACTCACCAATTGTCCGTTGAATAGCAAGGAGACTCTTCAGCTCTACTTTGGATTCAAGAGAATCCAGAAGCCGGTAAATCGACTCTGATAAAACACGCTCCCCGAGATACCAAGCAAAACTGTCCCGGGGATACCATCATCGCGCCATTCTTTCCCCATGGTCGCGGCGCCAACCTTTAAAAGACTCCTCTCGGGCTCTGCAGGTGTCTCTTCAGACCAGATCCTGAGGAATTCCCATTACAACTACTGAAGGTCAGCATCTCCAGGCCGATGACACGGTTCATGTGCAGCTCAGGCGCGATCTGAGACCACCCACGGGGATCACTGCCTTGGACGGATATATCCGCAGGGCCGAGGAACAAGAAACGCTCTGGGCGGATCTCTTGGTCCCAGACGGGACAAAGCATCCGCACCCGGGACCGCTCCAGAGATTGCCACCGCAACTTTTTTTTTCTGGTTCGGTGTTCCCATCATTGGCGACCCTGCGGCCCTTGAGGACAGTCGTCGGCCAGGATCACGTTTTCCGAAGAAATCGGCGAGGGGAGTTTGCCTCCTCTGCTACCGCTGTCTTCGGGACGGCGCCTGTACCGCCGGCGGCCGTGGTCTTGAGCGGGAAAGGGCGCCAACGGGGTCCGTTCCGTTCCCGCCCTGTGTGAGGAGGATCGCGGCGTCATGGTTGGCCCCTCACCTGGATATCAGTGGAGCTCGTCGGCCTGCACTCCAAAGTTGCTGTGTAAGGGCGACGGGGAGGGTTCTACGGCGGAATATGGGACAGGCTGGATCTCCTTCAAGCCGACTTGTCCATTATTTGGTGCACGCTGCACTACGAACAGCAAGCCAAAGCTGGTAGTCTCTTTCGCAGCCGGGCCGAGCTTTTTCAAATGGGATAGTGGCGGTCGAATTGCGCTGCAGTTCTTCCAGCAGTCTCGCAGCGGAGGTACCTGCCGCCAACTTGTCGAACTGCTCGGTCTTTTGTTCATGCGGATGGGAAATGATCCATGAGCTTTCCTCCTGGACAATATGCCATAGGCAGGCCGCTAACTCGCGCCGGTCGCGATCGACTAAAAACGGCTTCCATTCCGTGGCGTGAGACTATCTTGGCTTGTAAAAATACTCGGCGGGCATTATCAAGCCGCGAATAGATGCGATTGACACTCAGCTAGAGTACGAGAAATGGTCGTTTGGGGAAACTCTCCGCTTTTTCCATTCTGCTTCCATTCAGCCATCCCCGCCCGAAAAGTTCTCGTCCGAATCACTATCGTCCGAATCATCATCGTCCCAATACCGGAGGCCTGATCGATCACTACGAGGAAGCTTGTTAATATGCTGCCTCAGTGTTTCCCATAGGTCCGGATATTTCTCAAATCGTACAGCATCCTTGAAAGAAAGGTGTCCCACGGCGCCCTCCACATGCGCTCCGTGGTCGATGAGCATTTTAGATATTCGAAGCCGGTTGTCGTCGAGTGCGTGGCCATTAAGACCAAATGACCGTTGCGTATGCAAAGCAATGCGTAGTGCTGTTGGACCGTGGGCGGAATTGGACCGGTCTACCTGGGTCCCAGTGCTTGCGTTGACATCTACGCCGCGGGAGAGTAGTTTTTCAACAATAGATGTGTGGCCTTGCATTGCGGCCAGGTGAAGAGCTTGACCGGACCAATAATTGTCCCTGGAGAATCCAAGCGGCTCTGGGTAGTGGTCACCTTTCCAGCTCGTAGTGGCTGCACAAGCGTCTGCTCCAAACTGGATCAGAACCTCGACTACCTCATCGTAGCCGTTGAAAGCTGCTATGTGCACCGGTCTCCAGCCATGCTTGTCGAATGTCTCGCTGTCTGCGCCATGGGTGAGAAGCTGTAACGCCATATCCTTTCTGCCTAATTTTGCAAATTGCCACAGTAGAGTTCGACGTGGTTGATTCCATTCAAACTCGTAGGTTTCTTCCATGACGCCGCTACGATTGAGCGCCATGCAGATCCGTGCCAAGTCCTCCTGTTCCTCCGGAGGATCAAGGTGATGTGTCCAATGTTTCTCGGTAGGGTTTTTATCCGCGTAGCAAATGAGACAGTGGAGGTTCTTGTAATGTCCAGCAAGAGTGGCGTAGAGAAATGAGTCCAACCCATGATTACATATCTCGAATGGATCTGCCCCAGCATCGAGAAGTAGTTGGATAGCTTGTTCCGAGTCAGACTGAGCGGCGACGAGGATAAGCATCGTCATTCCAAAACTGTCTTTTTTGTTGATAAGAGCTTGCAGGAATGGAAACCTCTTCAAGATCGCAGCACAGCTCGTTGGATCATGAATGAGATCTGGAAAACAAAGGGGGTGTCCCATTGACCAGCTCTCCGGAGAGGTGTTGGCTCCACAATTAAGTAGAAACTGTACCGCTCTTACTTGAAGATTGGAGACTGCACAATGAAGCAAACGCTCAAGCGGGAAGGTCGTATAGAACCTAGCTCCTCGATCTTCCAATAGAGCAAAAAGCTCCCAGTTCTCTTGTTCCAAAGCCAGGGAGATGGGTGTGAAAACGTAGTCAACCTTGTTTTCATATTTGGATTCCGTGGTCGGAGTGTTGATGCTCTTAGAACCACCGCGTTCCGTGAGTAGATCAACGATAGCCTCAAGTTGTTCCGGCTTGATATTTTGGGGACCCGCTCTGGCCAAGTAGTGGAACGCATTTTGTCCTGAATTGTCGACTTCCGTAACGTCTACACCGGCATCAGTGATTGTGTGGATGATTTTGAGATCACCGATACTAGTCGCGTAGTGTAAAGCGGTGATTCCCGCCTCACCTTTTGCTGATACATCCGCTCCGGCGTCTATAATATGCTTGATGACCTCTGCGTAAAGCGAGTAGATGGCGTATAACAGACACGTGTTCCCGTTGTGATCTCGTAAAGACACGTCTGCATCGTAAGACAGGAGAAGCATGATGATCCGGGAGACCATCTGGCCGCAAGATGGTTGGCTATGAGAAGCTAGGCCGCATGCAAGCATTAGTGGGGTCCTCCTACTAATGGTATCGCTGTCCGATTGTACGAATGAGGACCAACTGGGCCGCCACGGTCGCCGACCGAGGGATCGAGGATAGCGTCTCCCATCTTTATCCGTAGAAGTCTTCGCATTTGGGTCGGATTTCCACTTCAGCAGAATGGACACGGTTTCAGGAAATCCATTCAAAACTGCCAGGTGAAGCGCCGTAAGCCCCGCACGGTTCCTGTGCGTTGTCCTGGCCCCACTTCGTAGTAGTAGCTCTGCGAATCGAGGGTCCTCTCTGAACGCGGCGGTGTGTAGAGGAGTTTGGCCATGCAAGGTAGAATTCACGTCAGCCCCGAGTTCGATGAGAAGCTGTAAAATCAACAGCTTCGCGTCTCTAATGGCGACGTGGAGCATGTGGGACTTCCAGTCACCTGAAGACCTTTGTTCCGGGGTGAATTCAGGCGTGGTATAGACCTCCTCACCACGGGCCTTCTCCGCTTTAGTCAGAAGCCTCCAAGTGTTGTGTAGTGTTTGGTCAAAGTGGCCCTCCGACCACGCTATGTTGAAGCGAGAGTTACCCGAGGCCAGGCTCATAAGAGTCTTGTCTTCGTCATCCTGAGTTTCGATTCCGAATGAAGATTGGTTGTCTTGTATCACTCTGTACAGACACAGTTTGTTATGCTGGAGCAGGAACTCGACTGCACTGCGTTGTTGTCTCGAAACGGCATATTTCAGCGCCGTCCATCCGTCCTTGTCGTGGAGGTCTTGTTGAGCGCCGTTTTCAAGTAGCTCTTGCATAAGCATGACGTTCCCGTTGAAAGCAGTCCAGAATAAAGGACTCCAGCCTTGAGAGTCCCTCAAATTCAAGTCGGCTCCTTCAGCAATCAAGGCTTTGACGACGGCTGTATTACTGTTGGAGCAGGCCCAGTGGAGTGGAGTCCAGTTCTGCGAGTCGCAGGCGGATACGTTGTCACCGCGGGCGATTAGAGTGCACGTTGTGATGACAAGGTTCCAGTAAGCGGCGACGTGTAGACGATGGGGATCTTGAGGTATTGCGTTGAAGGCTGCTTCCGCAACGTCGTGGTCCTTTAGTTGGTGCCGGTATTGCAAAGCTTGGAATGATGTTGCAAAAAAGCACAGCCGACTGCACTCAATTTTGAGTGCTTGGTAACCTCCCTTATATTGTAACACACCTCCTCACCTTTAGCGAAGAATGAGGCGAAGGTGGACACCCTCGGATCCTCCCCTCTATCCCTCTATCGTGGTGAATTCTTCTATAGTCGAAGTATATCGCGCTTGCTAAGGTTCGAACACACGACTTAAATGGCTCTATAGCCGATTTTTGGCTATTTTAGCCGATTTTGCCGGATTAGTAAGGTGGGAGGCGAAGAGGGCTACTATTAGACTATAAGCGCGCCCGGGCTTATAACTATTGTAAAAAAGCACAGCCGACTACACTCAATTTTAAGTACTTGGTAACCTCCCTTATATTGCAACAAATGAACTACATCGCAAATTCGTATCGTCGAGGAGCTTTATAACCAAGTCACTTAGCTCTATCTCGGAATCCGCGATCTCAACGTGCTTTCCCCAGTACCTGGCCGCGTACAGGAGAAAAGGCAGTTCGTTCGTTCGATTTTGCATGGCACCAACCGTTTCACATGGTCCTGCGGTCATAGTGCTGAGGTATAGGAGAGACGTCTTGGCGATATCCGTATGCACGGATGCAGTTCGCTGGCTGAAGTGAATCAGAAAGTACTCGTAGGCAGACGTGTGAACCATTGCCACGGATCCGTCTTCGGTATTTTCGATGACCAAACCGACACAGACCTTTAGGAGCCTTACCAAAGGCGGGCAGTTCTCTACGTCGACTTCATGGATCCCTTCCTCAACGGCGAAGGCATGGAGGATTTCAGACGCCTTGAGCCGTCTACGCGAATGCGTGATCCAACCAATCAGTCGAAAAGCCAGTTCTCTTCGCTCCTTAGATTGTGCCTCGATTCTTGCCACACTGGACTGGAATGCATCCACGACTCTTGTGGGGATGGTTGATAAGGCATTTCGGATCTGCCTAACGGTGTCCAAGTCCAGTAGCTGATTCAAGAATAGCTTGGCCAGGAGGAATCTATCTGTGGTAAGTTTTTTTTTTTCTCGGAGAAGTAATAGTCAAACTTACATGCCGTCCGCTTTCAGGACAATATTCTCAATGATGTCGTTATTTTTGTCTCCACCCAATGGGTCGGAAAAGTCGCTCTCTCTTAGCCTGGCTTTGACGTAAGTGAAGAGATCCTCTCGGCTGGCCACGATCTCCATCTCCGAGGCGTCCGAAAGCTGGGTACGAATCTCTGGGATGTCTCTGCTTGTTATGCAAACCTTGCAGCCGGCCCCGACAAAAGAACGAATCAGGGACACAATCTCTTTTGGATTTTCCAGTTCATCAGGCGCGTCAAAAACCAGGAATGTGTTGCTGATCGAGCATGCTGCGAAATATGCTTGTGATAAAGCTCTCACGTCTGGAGTATGGCCTACACGATTTCGCTGTTTGTGCAATTCTGCGATTACGGAGGCATCTCCATACTCGGCCAGCTGAAGCAAAAGGGTCCTCAGGATGGTGTCGGTGTTTTGTTGATGTCGAGAAGAGAAGTCGCAGAAGAAGTGGGTAATACAGGTCGGCCCACTCTGACCCGTTTCCAAAAGATTCCGAACGAGGATAGATCTATCAACTGTTAGTATTGGAAGAGTCTACTATGGAGGGTAATTTACGCCAGCAAGGACTTTCCAACTCCCGGTGCGCCACAGCACCATAGCACAGATGGCTGCCCATCACGCCAGGCTCGATAGATATCGGACTCCAGAAACCACTGCCCTGTCCCGGGATGTGGACATGGCAAGGGTTGCGAGATGCACATTGACTCAAAGCTTCGAGGTTGGTTTAACCAATCTTTTGTCTCCTTCCTTATCCTCGACCACTCGAAGTCTTGTATGTTTATCAGTAATGTTTATTTCGCAGAAGTTTGGTTGATTAAATCGACACACCTTCGCGCATGCCTTTGATCTCCCCTAGGATGTCCCCAACCAATCTCGATGATTTCACTTCTGAAATCTGGAGTACACGAAGCAACTCTTTTGCATATGCAGATGCGGCCAGAGCAGCATGGTCTTGCCACACATCATTTTTATGCGAATCTGCGTAGTCGCTGATGCCTCGAATAACCAAGCAAGGGAAGTTATTCATGAGGCCAGCAGCTTCCATTTCAAAGCAGAGACACTCGCCGCCATTCGTGTCTTGCTTCACTCTGGCCGCGATCTGATCCCTCGTTTTGGCATGCTTGATGACCCGGTTGCCTGAGGCGATGAGGCCGTAATGAATCTCCGGCGCCATTGATATTCTTTTCTTCCGTTTGACGATAGTGGATGCGAACAAAGCCCGGAAGGGTAGAGAGTTGAGGAAACATGGCAAGGTGTCGGGGCCATGGTACCAGGCTTGGAAGAGTTGGTCTTTTCCCGGGTGTTGGTATGAGAATGGATGGTCGCTACTTGTAAAATGCATCACAGCTGCCGCATCTCTCATTGTTCTGATCATGCTGGAGCCCCGATTCAAAGCCAGGAATGATGTGGCGGCACTGAGAAGTGCCTCGGGTGGGTTGTTGAGGGATCCACGGCGAACAAACGTTCCTTCCTCCTTCCCGAGGTCGTACTGAACAACACCACCTGTTGTTCCGGTCCCAGGGGCACTAACAACAACGTCGCCAAGGCGGATGTCTCCTTGCGTTGTTGTAGGGTGAGGAATACCCCCTCCGATGCCGACCATGAGGCCCATGCGGATGGAAGGGAAAGCAGCGGCAAGAGACCTGGCAACATGGGCCGCGGTCACAAGCCCCGTTTGGCCGAGAGGAAAACAGACAATGACGACGTTGTGTTTCGCTATGGAGCCACAGTAGTACTGACAGTTGTCATTGGAGGGTCTGTCGAAATCCCGAGGCATGCTATGTCTCTCATCCAACGTGGCTAGTGCTGCTCTCATCTCCCTGTGCAAGGCAGTGATTATACCAATGGTATATTCGCGGGTGTCAAAGGCTCTCTTGGCTCCCGTTTCATCGCCGAAGATTTTATTTGACTTGGTCCTGAGCCCTTCGACATCAAAATCGGTCGCTACTACGTTCCAAAGCTTGTGGGTCTCTGAAGTTGCAGACTCGTTGAGTTTCGTACGATGCGGGAACAGGAAAGAACGGAGGAGGTAGCTTCCAGTCACGATAGCCCCGAATATCGCGAAAACTTGTTGGATACGGCTCCATACCTGTAATGGATCCATCGAGTGTAGAATTTGGTTTTTCTGGCGTGACTGAAGAACCACAGAGGCGAGATTGCATGTACACAGCTTGTAGACAAAAGGGAATGTGCGACGTGGGCGGTGGTGAGGACAGCGAGCCAGTAGTGAGGAGAGCAAGGCAGCAGTCCGAAGGATGCGGGGCAAAAATGCTCAGCCTCGTCTTTTCGTAAGCCACCACATCCTACCAACATTGGCGCTTGGAAAAACTTGGAATGAATGATACAAATGCAGTCAGCGGCATGGGGCCTACGAGTCGGAAGAAGACGGCAGCTGCGTGATTGGATAGAGGCCATGCGAGCGCGCTTTTAGCCGGCGGCGCGCTCGCAGCTTATAGGCCGACTTATCGCCATCCCTGCTTCCTCCGACAGCCTCGTCAGCCTCGGAGTCTGGGCGACGGTCACGGCGTCCTGCGTGTCGTTGTTGCATGCCCACAAAGGTTCCTCAGAACCAATCGACGACCTGACTGCCGTGTATCGCCATAGTCACGAGCTCGCTGACGCCATCCATGTTGAGCACTACAGTCCCTCCGTCAAGGCGTGCGGGTGGTGGGGAAGATAAGCCTTGCAGATGCACATGCGGGGAGAGAATCAGCCGGCTGAAAGTAAGCACGAATGCGTCGCCGCACCAACTGCTGTGTAAATTGATTGGACGACACAACTTCCGCGTAGCCGGCCCAGACAGTGCGGGGTCCTCGTTCACATTCCTCTGACGGATATTTAGGGGCTCCCCAAATCTATATTCGCACGATCAGAGGCCCAAGTCTGTTTTCATTCTGGGCACGTCTTTCCTGTTCACTGCTGCTCGACGCAGATTCTGAGTCTTTTGGACTTCTGACCATGTCCTCACATTTACCACCGGGTGGTTCGTCCCAATCTCGGGTCGGATTCATTGAAAACAGCTACGATCCTTTGAATACAGCTGTAGAAACTGGTCTATGGGACACTCTCAAGCCATCTCTGGAACTACCACCTACTCCGTCCACGGTTCAATCTGAGCTTTGTGACCGTTGCTTTCGCTGCCTTTCAATCAATGATCAAGTAACCCAACATGCGTTCTTGGTCTCGAAAGGACTGGAATGGACTAGCGTGGGGAGTTTCGAGACTCAATGCGATGAATGCGATTGGGAAGGAGAAGTTCTGTTCAAAGGGAGCGTCAAACCACCGAGCCTGCCTGAGCTCTCTACTTCCGCCGCGAATAGCTGCAAGTTCTGCCAGGCGTTGAGGCAAATCTTTTCGAATTGGTATGGTCGGCTTACCTGGTGGAATGGGACTACTCAACCTCTCGAACTCAGCTGGAAGTATCACTGGACTATCGCGAAACGGCAAGAATACAAAATCGGACTGCGATTAAACTGTTTAAGAGTCACTGTCAGTCACCCTGAGCTGGGCCCTGGATCCAGAAACACCTTCGACTTCCAAATATCGGCAAGCACTGGTGACTACCCACTGACTATCCATCATGCAATCGGATAGCTAACTATTATCAAAGGACCATGTAAGGATTGGCTCCAAATCTTGAAGCATCCATTTCAAAATGGGAGCCTTGCTTGTGATAGCAACATTGTTGCAATCAAGAGATGGTTAGAAGGGTGTCCGGGACCCTCTCACCGCTGGTGCTTAGGAAGGGATCAAAAATTCCTCCCAAGTCGTCTGATCGACCTGGGCCATGAGGAATCAACCGTCGAACCTGCCCTTATCGAGACTGAAGGGCTTCCCCATCAACGCAAGGCTAGCGATTCAATGAACTATGCTTGTCTTAGCTATTGTTGGGGCTCCCCGCAGGACACCCTGAGAACCACGCCACAGACATTGGACCAACACAAGCGGGGGATTCCACTTGGGCAAATGCCTCAGGCTTTCCAAGACGCCGTCTTACTCTGCGGGAAACTTGGTCTCCGGTATCTTTGGATCGACGCCCTTTGCATTATTCAAGATGATGATTGCAATAGGGATTGGGAACGGGAGTCTTCTCGAATGGCTGACACCTTTGCGAACTCAACTGTAACATTCGGTGCTTCTGCGACCGCATCTTGTAAAGATTCTTTTCTCAAGCGGCATCCAACCCAGGCAGTGGAAATGAACTTCCAGTCATCCATTAACCCAACTATCCGTGGAACATACAACATTTTCCTTTCCGCAGACTACGACGTCGATCCCTTCAATACCGAGTTATCGCAATCCAAATGGAATCGTCGCGGGTGGGTCTGGCAGGAACAAATGGCGGCGAGACGAATGGTCGTATTCGGCAAGACGATGATCCATGTTAAATGTGATGAGAAGACTGTCTCCGAAGATGGAACCCGGAATTTTCGGGGACCACTAGGCAGCTGGCATTCTATTCGCTTTGAAGCAACTGACTACAGCAGACTCGAATCCTGGATGTACTCCATGAGCGAGTACTCGGAAAGGGAACTCACTTACCGAAGTGACATACTTGGCGCCGTGGCCGGATATGCCAAACAGTTACAGGCACAGAACGACGAACGTGCTAAAGAGAATGATCAATTGGAATATTTGGCGGGACTGTGGTTGAATTCACGAGCCCCTTACCAACTAGAGTGGGAGGTCCGCAACCGGAAACCCTCATTCGAAGACATGATCAATTCATTTAACGACAAAGAGGCATACTACGCCCCTTCTTGGAGCTGGGCGTCAAGAGCTCAACCCATCCTCTGGTTCGATTCCCTTCGGTACAAGACCAACCCTGAGTTTGCTGTACTTGAGCACGACGTTCAAGCAGCTCAAACAGATGCTGCGGTTAGGGTAAAGTGGGGTTCTTCAATCAAGTTGAAAGGCAAAGTTGCCCACATTCCGCATAGTAACAGTACCTTCAAGGGACGCTGCGAGAAATTCTTCGGTAGCTACGGACCTTGGGAAATTTCTATATCGGCATCCGATCACATCCATTGCTGCCTCGACTGGGATCACACTTCAAGCAGTCGCAACATCGATGATCTACAGACTCAGCTCGTTCTCCTCAACACTTCCATGAACGGACGCGATAGTCACGACAGAGGACTGCTCTTATTCCCCTCTGAGAATCATTCCGAAACTGTGTTCTTCCGGGTTGGAACATTTCAGATTTGCTGGGAGCAGCGTGATACTGGCAGTGCTTTCTGGGTCATCGGAAAAGTCAAAATTATATAAGTGGAATGATAATTTTTGTCGATCCAGTAACGTTATAACCCTGTGGTGACAGGCACGTCACAGTGCCAATGAGAGCGGATATGGGGGATGGCGGAGGGCAAGGCCATTGTCCGAATTTGCAACCTGTGAGTGCGTGTGAAGAGGAGGTAGAGAGCGGTGGCGAGCCACCCCGACAGCTCGTCCGGACTCCAACTCCCTCCTGCCCGCCACCGCGCCGGTGGCGAAAAAGACCTGTCGCAGTGCATGCATTTCCTCCGCCAGCCAGCTTCCATCGTCCAAGCGCATCGCCGATACTCACACCGACAGCGAGCAGCAGCGCGTCGCAACCGATCCCACACAGGCGCGCGACGTATGAGCGCCACCCTCGACGCCTTCTTCCTCAGCGGATTCGATGCGCACCACCCAGCTTGCGCTCGCCGCCCGTCTCGTCCCCAGTTCCCCCCTCTGCCGCCGGCGGCCAGCCCACACTGGGCACGGGCGGGGTAAGTTAAGATGCCGCGGGACAAGCATGTCCACACACCGTCATCGGGGACATCGCTCGCCTTCACAAAAAAGATGTAGCAACTACGGCGAACAATGCCACGCCACGCCACACCACGCCACGCACGCGGTCGACGTGCCAAACCGCGCCGCCGGCTTAGACACCACGTCACACCGATCGACATTTCCCACCGACCGATCCACACGCGCGGCGGGCGTGCTTGCTTCCTGGCAGTTCAGACCCGGCGCGCCCAGGCGACAGCGGCGCGGGCCTCGACGCCCCGGACACATCCGCGGGTACCTCCTCGCCGCCCCCCTTAAACGACCGCCGCACCCGTCCGCCGGGCCGGCCGCTCGGGGGATGCACATCGCGCGGCGGCGCCGCGTACACCTCCCACCCGTCGCCCTCTTTCCGCTTCTCAGCCTGCGGATCCGGCGGTGTGTGCCCGACGCCCGGATTCTTCTCGCACGGCGACCAGCGCGCCGGGTGGGAGGCGCGCCGCACATCTTGGCGCCGATCTGGCGTTGCTGGGCTTCGGAGCGGTCCGGGCCCGTGGTGGTGCCGTTACGCGTCATCTGCACGAGGGCGAGGCCGTGTTCGGCGATGTCGGTGCAGTCGGTGACGACGAGGAGGGTCATTTTCAGGTTGGGGTTCTCGCGGCAGCGTGGGGAATGCAAGGAGCGGGCTTGGGCGACGAGGGCGGGTGTGATGGCGGGGTCGGGCGCGCTGGGCGTTTTGGTGTTGACGGTGAGATCGTCGAGCTTGGAGGTGGGGATGGATTGGTAATGGACAAAGTAGGTAGTCGGTGGCGGGGTTGGTCTTGGAGTGCACGCTCGGCTCGAAGGTGTTGCGGATGAGCTGGTCCGGGTTGGCCGAGTCGATGGCGTAGGAAGGGGACGTAGTGTTCGATGTCCTTGACATGGGCGGCAAGGCGAGGTTGGGGCGCGTGGCCATGTTTGGAGAGAGATGGGAAAGAGTGATGCGAGGTGGAGGAGCAGGAGCAAGAAACGCGGAGATTGATGGATGGACACACTGCAGCCTCATCAGCCCCACCCATTTAGGGTCCGATAACGGACACGGCTAAGCCCAGCTGGCCAGCGCTATCACCATTGCCGGAGCAGCTCCCACATTCGACCTCCAAGCCTGTCAGAATCCCAACAGCCTTATGATCTTCACTTGCGACCAGATTTCCAACGTCTGCGCCGACACCTGCTACGGCAACTAACCACCATTTCAAAACGCCATACCAAAAACCCAATCAACGCAAATACACAGGCGTTTTCTAGAAGGGCATTGGCACAAGCCTCCGGTACGACAAGACCCAAAGGAGTGGCCTGGATTACAAAACTTGCGGGTATAGCTTTCCAGATGAGATGGAGGCAAGGTTAAGTCAGATGCCTACGCAGCTGCAGCGGGCGTCTAAACAAACATATACTTTTCATGTGTTGAGCAAAAACTGGAGGTGAGAAAACCCTGGTCTGAAAGTATTACCGCAAGGTAGATAAATGAGTAAGGTTAATACTCGCGAATAGATCTACGGTGTTACTCCAGACACACCGTCTTGAAAACTCGCTCAGCCTGAACCCAGTCTTCAAGATAAATCCAACCAACGCTGATTCGACGTGCAAAAGACGTCTTTTCCAACAAATCTATAAGCAGAACATTTACCCTCAGAAATCGATCAAACGTTTCTGGTATGCCGCCCGTACCTAGATCGGTCCACAGCCTGTTCAACTCCCTATTCTTGCTTTTCCACTCATCACCATGCTGGTCCAAAAGTGGGTAAGATGTCGCCCAGAGTGAGATGGCCATGAACTCGAACAATACCCCTGTCTTTTCCGAATGAAGCTTCAAAGTCGCTTCTTTAGTCACACTGAGATGCTCGGTCTCAACTTCCCCTATGCCCTTGCCCTGAGAATTGACAATGTACAACCTGTGGTTGTTTTCAGAAGAGTGATTTTTATGCTTTGAGATTTGAAAAAGAGCCGTTTGCGCACGGGTAAGGAGGACGCCTGGCTCTAGCCGATCAATTAGTCCTTGATCTGCTTCCCTGAACCCAATGTTGAGGTCTCGGTATGTCTCCAATATGTCCTTTCGTGAGGCTCTGATATCGTACCAGACGTTCTCCAGACGGGGCCATAGATGTACGATGTCTGATTTGCAGTCTGGAGAGTGCTCTTGGAACTTTTTTTGCAGGATATTTGGAGTGGCAGCTTCAATGCAGCCTTGCCACCATGCAACAAGCAGGCCGAGTTGCGGGCTATGACTCTCGCCAAGACCGAAGTTTGATTTGACAAGCTGAAGCTCTCCATTCTCATCTTTGTAGGCCCACCGGACGAGAGTTGCTAGGAATTTAGAGAGGGAGTGGCTTGTAGGTGCTGTAACTGTCTCAATAACTGAAGCCCATGACCACGAGGGAAATCCGGTCCTCTTTTTCCGTCCGCCCCCACGTAGATTCTTGCAATTCCAAAGTATAGCTTGGTCAAAATCGATTTCCGGAAGTCCATAAATCCCCATGCCGCCGTCGTAGAGTGAAGTCATGATACCTGTAAAGGCATTCAGGATATCTGACTGATGGGTGAGCGACCGTTTTGTGTATGACTCCAGATGGCGGACAAAGTCATGAAATGTTGTTCTGTTATAGACGTTTGAATGCAGCCGAAAATGGGTCATCTTGCTCCTATCGCTGATACTCTCGTGTCCTCTTGGTCTTGAGTACTGGTCTTCCCGCTGTTCGTGATCGTCTCCCTGGTTGTCTTCGAACAAAGCCTCAAATTGGGTAACAATGAGCTTCCTTGTAGAAAGAACGGCCTCCTGATATGTCCAGCCGCGCTTCATCCAAGGTGTATTCTTCAAGAGAGACCCGGGATCTGGGTACGCATTGGTAAATTCCAAACCGAAACTTGTTCCGGTGGTTTGAAAGGTCTTGCGGCCCAGGATTACACCTGGGATTGACTCATGCATGCCAGAGCCGCTGGCATTGACAATGGTGAAATCGGCTGATGAATAGATAACGCCCATTGCGTTGATTTGGCCTTGCATCTCATGTTGCTCTCCATCCTGGATGATGCAATACCGATCCACCCACAAATACCGGCGGTTGAGGTTCTTGCATATGGTGATTGCGTCCTCAATGCCCTGGGGAAGTTTCTCCAGACCATGAGACATTTCAAACTTCGCCTTGTTGTCTTTCAGTAGCGCGTCGTCTGGGTCGATGCGATCTCCCCATACATAACTAAGAGCGACGAATTCTGTACCCGGTCCACATTCAGAGGTAATTCGCCGGTCCTCCACATCAATCAGTCGAAATCCACTGGGAAAGGGTGCCGACGTTTCAGAGCTTTCGTGACCCTTTTGCCGCTTTGGAAGCCAATTTCGAATCCGGTCCCAGCTTATCCAGGGTTCTATGGTCGGTCTTGGTGGAGAGAGTTTCTGAGTATACTCTGATCGCTCAACCGGCAAGCCAGATAGTGTGTTCAACTGACTTGGGGCTCGCCCGAACGGTAAGTCAACCTTTTCAGGCTCTACGCGGTGTTTTTGTACTCCGAATAGATGTATCTCAAGCTTCCCATTATCCACTGACTGTTTTAGTCGTAGATAAGGGGAGATGTTCCGTCCTGCACTCATTTCTTCACCGAATATAGTCAAGTATGACCGGACAGCATTTGCCACGATGGTACAAAATACACAATCGTGGGTTTCGGTGCTGCTCCTGACCCATTTGCAAATGGTTTCCTCATCAGGATTGATCCAAAAATACCGGAGTTCATCGTGAAGACAAGTCAGAAGATGGTAGAGTCGAAGATGGTTGCAGAAATCACAGAGACGTTCTGTTCTGGGTTGAGATGAACATGTGTCGCAATAGCCGTGGAAAAGGGATTCTGCTATCTCCGATCGGTCGCCTTTGAGATTGAAGTGCCTGAAACAAGAGCAGAAGGTACACTGTTGTTGTTGGACTTGAAGGTCGTCATCGGACGCTTGAGCAGAGGGGTTGCTATCGACTTGCATGAGGGTGCACGGTCGTTCGTTCGTTAAGGAATGTACCTCGTCGGAAGTACTCGACCGTTGGTCGGATAGAGAAATTTCATCGTTGGAGGGCGGCATCTTGCCGTTGACGTTGATGTTCAAGTGTTGATGATTTTCGAAAGCAGATCAGAATCTGTCAAGCCGCGGGCACACTTATAGCCATACACGCGTACACTTTTTAGGATCGCCGATCCAATATGCGCGAGAATTAGTAAAGTAGTGACAATGCTCAGCTCATAGGGTGACCTCAGCAAGCCAAGACGTGGCTTTTCCCCACATTCCTTGACGTCGGCTTACCGCACGCTGCTGATTCGGCACTTAGTGAAGGGGAGCACGTGTCAGCATTCCATCGAAGCTTCACAAGCCAATCGAACTTAAGCTCCGACACACAAATCCGCTGCTGATAGTACGTGGCAATATCCTGTATCGGCACCTGCCGCTCCTGAACGCTATCTCCTGCACCTTGCCTCCACGTCGTTTCCTCATCCTGACCCCTCCCTCTCCTCGACCAATCAATCCAACCATCCTGTCACCACTCCCACACCATGACGATTGGGAGGTAGACCGCAGGTATATGCTGTAGATAAGCGCGGGGTGTCTTCGTTGGCGGTATGCAAGTCGAACGAGTTCGCCATGCCCGTAGCGGTGGGTGGAGTAGCGAGCACTGCGGGGTAGCGAGGCAGTGTCTGCCATACCGAGGCTTTGGGGGCCGGTGAGGCAGCGAATGAGAGCTGCAGGTGTAGTAGCAGGGAAGGAGAAGGGTCGGGTGGATTCTCGCCTGGTCCAAAGATTCAGTGCGAAGTGGCGAATGCGCTGTGCGTTTCGAGCTGCACGTGGTCCGGTGGATCCTCGTAATTAAAGCATGGCAAGTCTCTCCCTCAAGGCACTGCAAGATCTTTTACAGGGTTTTGAATTTTGCGAGGCTTTGCGTCGTCCAATAGGATGATAGTCGCGTGTTGTCGCTCATTGAATGGGCTCGTTTAGCTGGTTCTCAGCCAAACCCTCCTAATAGGCCAAAGTATCCGAGAAAAGGCCAATCGGTCGGTAGACGTAAACCCCCGTGGAAAGCTAAAACCCGTGAAAGATGTAACTTCTCTGCAAGTGTGATCAGCTTCGGGGACATGCAGTGCAGTCCACACCAGTATGAAAACGTGATGAGGAGTAGGGCGCGAAGGGGGCAGATTGCATTACGCTCTCCAATTAATAACTCCGACAGAGCCGAGAAGGGAGCAAGGTACTTAATTTCAACATCAACTGGGAACGCCTCGGCGGAGTCTCCACTTCAAACAACAAGCGAGCCTATCAACAGATTCGCCCCTTGCAGAATCATATTTCTTCAGTCACCAGCCGACCTGATACCTCATGTAGCTCATGTCGTGGTCGTGGACAAGACCACGGTGTGCGCCTTCATCGTGTAGGAGCATTTCCCCCAGAGCATGTTGAGTCCGTCTCTACTCTAAATTCGCTCGGGGGAAGGTAGCAGCCTCGGGGGATTCAGAAGACGTGGAGGATCGATGGCAGTGAGCGGGCAGGTTCTCCTCCATTGTGCTGGTGTGAGGCCGAAACACACAGATTATTGGGGGAAAATGCCCTCCCCCATGACTTCCCTATCCCACAGTGCTTGACTGGCTATCCCAATAGATGCTTTCCCACTCCGACGCCGATGTCACAGATTCCCTTTCCGGCGCCTGAAGCACCGAGACATCCACCACGTCCTCGCTCGACCGAGAATCACCAACGGCGTGCACAGCAGACCTGGACGCCACGGCTCCCTCCTTGCGCAGCACCGACTGGCTCTTCAGCCTCGGGTGTTTCGGATCCGCAACGTCCAGACCCGCAAGTCGCTCATCGGGGCCCGTCACGGGGACCGTCTCGTCAGCGCCGCTCCACGTACCCACGCCGAGCTCCTCGTGCGCGAGGCGTTGCAGCTGCAGTGTCTCGTTGGTGCACCACTCGAGCCGGGCGTACGCGTTGAGGCCGCGTTTTCTCTGCAGCCACGAGACGGACGGCTCGAGCGTGTACGAGACGAGGATGATCAGGCCGCCGACGGAGAAGATGATGACGATGCCGAAGAGCGAGAAGTTCATGTAGGCCGTGCTTCGGATTTTCTACAGGACCGTCGATGTTAGCAGACTGTTTGCACCGGAAAAGAAAAAGGGTTGGAAGTGTCGTACCTGACTATGGCATAGATTCCGTTCCTCCGGATTGTCCGGAGCCTCGAGGAACGGGCGCAGGCCCGGCATCGACGGGCCGGTCGCGGCGTCGACGTAGACGCCCTGCATCTGCGCTAGGTTCATGGCGAACCAGTGCTGGACCTCCAGCTGCCACTGGGTCGCCGGCAGGGACTCCTGAAACCCGACCACGAGCCGGGATTTGGCTTTCAGCGCGGACGTCCCGATGGTGTCGACTATCTGAGACACGGGCACCATGCCCGAAACGGCAACGTCTTTCAGCCACCGAGAGACCCGACCGCCCTTCCCGTCGTCGATGTCTGGGGCTGACGGGTCGAACATTGCTTTCAAGGGCTCGCACTGCTCGTCCGGAGGGAGGCTCGGGTTGCACCACTGTTCCTGAGACACGCAGCCCAGGACGGACACGGGTTCGTCTTGGATGTACAAATCGGCGACGCCATTGACGGACGGATGTGTGATGTTGAGTCCCGTGGGACGTTTCGCGGAGAACCATGGGTCCTCGCACGGCTCGGTGTAGAGAATCCCGTTGGAAGACAGGAACATGAGATCAACGTCCGCATTGGGAACGGCGATCTCGGGGATGGGTTCGAAAGGCCAGGATGGACTGTACGTTTCGGCTCTCACAACACTGGAACGTATTAGTAGGTATCGTCCAAGATGGCTGAGAAAAGCGTATACCCTATTGTGTAGTCTGGCACTTCATTCGGCCCACTGATGTAGTCCAGTAGCTCGTCGATCCCCTTTTCCGGATGCCTGTAAGTAAATGGTACCTTCTGAGGCGATTCATGCCCGAGATACACCGTCCTGTATGTTGTGTTGACTTCGCCATTGGAATAATTGTACTGGCTTTGGCGTCCTGTGATGTTTAAGGGAGCGCAGTGCTCCACGAGCCGGACCTCCAAGCGCTCATGCGGAGGAGCGTTGATACCAAGATGATGGTGGGAATTGAGACGACCGGTGTCCAGAATGATATTCTCGTTTGGTGTGAGGCACATGCTGGCTTCAAAAGGACAGCTCGCGTTCGTGTTGACGGTGAAAGGTAGTCGTGGTTGGACAAATGTTTGACAGCTTTCTGAATCCAGGTTTTCCGAGTAGCATTGTTGAACGTAGATGGACGAAGCTGTGATATGTTCGCCCAACCAAGGGATTATGTCTAACATGCCAGCTACAGATCCCACACTTTCGAAACCGCGTGTCAATCTGCAGTTGTCCCCTTGGATAAGGACCTCGCTGCCGAGAGCACTGGAGACGGTGGAAGAGAAGCCGCTAGCTACTGCAAATGCAGCGAGACACAGGGTGGTGAACAAGAGGAGCGGGATCATACGTCGGTAGGGTCGCTTCGCAATATCTCTCCATGCATATACTGTTTGAACGAGACACACTAGAGCGCTCATGGAGTTGGCAGAGTTTCGGAGGATTGCCTGTCTTTGATGGTGCAATCCGTCTTTGGCTGCTTCGGAGGAGTAGAAATGATGAAGGGCATAACAAGCAATTCGCCAAAAGCTCGTGCCGATCAGAGTAATAAACAGGGCTATAAAAGCGATGAAAAGAGTCCCATCTCTTTGCGTGAGGGTGATTGTAGCTCCAAAGATTCGGCCGCGCGACCAATTCGTCCAGAAGCCGAGATGGACGCTGTAGTAGGCCGACTCAGAAGTGCTGCTTTCCATATTGGCGCAATGGTTTCGAGAAGCATGACAGCGCTTAGGATTTTTCCGGAGAAAGTTTGAACAACCTGTTGGTCTTTTGTCACGCATTTTTGTGTTCGCGGCAAACAACCGGACCCCACGTCGTGCATGGCTATACAAAGCGATGTGTGTGGCATCCCCCCCTGCTCGATGTCCTATTGGTGGGATGATTTTTCCCTTGAGCGTGGCTGGGTGCAGAACAGCAGACTTGGCACGACTCGCGTAGGCAGGGGAATCTTTTTTAGATCATTTCAGCCTCACAGGCAGAAGAGTGCTGTGAACGCTGCGCTTATTTTTACGAAGGCCGCAGGTCCACCCACGATCTGCTCGAAGCGACGAAGGCGCTGCAACGCGATCTAAAAGAGTCTGCATGCAATTAACCCTCATATCAGCTGCACCATGACGATGTCACATGTGATTCTCCATGGCAGCGTGGAGCGGGCGGAGATGGCGGAGCTTATGCGGATGTTGTTGGAGGCCACCTCTGCTACAGCCAATCACAAGAACAACTAAGACACCGGACCAACACATGCTTGAAATCCCAATGCAACGGCTGCCTCGGACCCTGCGAGATTCTAAGGAAACAGCCATGTGGCCTGGCCCACCTTATCTGCGGATTGACGCCCTCTGCATCATCCAAGACTACAAAGACGACAAAGAGCGCGAGATGGCACACATGCAGTAGCTCTTCCAAAACTCGTACGTAACCGGCGTGGCACCCTGATCGTGCGCATCAAGCGACCGATTCCTTTAGATAAACAGCTTCTGGAGCCCTTTCGCGACGGTGCCCGTGCTTTGCGAAGACGGGGACAAAGGTGGCATGTTGCTCGTTGAGAGAAAACGGCATCTTGCGCGAGGCAGCAGAGGACCCATCTACAGCGGCAGCTGGACGCTGCAGGAGGTGGTGCTGGCTCCGCGTCTGCTGTTCTACGGGCAGGATCGCATCGTGTGGAAGTGTTTCTGCGACGGCCGCGGCCGCGTGTACGACAGTAGCATCGGCCGCGAGGGGCGTTCCGACTGGAACGCCTACTGCGGCTCGGCAGGCTTGACCACCGTTCCGCTGTCTCCTACTGGCGACGTTGTGCAGCCGATACTCAGTGTTTCGGTGCCGAACCTGGACTTGTTGTTGTTCACCGAGTCGGCGTACTCAGAGAGGGTTCCGAAGCTCTACAGGCTGTGGAATCTGATCGTTCAGGGCTACTCGAACTGACGGCTGATGAGCCCGCAGGACAAGCTGCCGTCCCTGTCTGGGATCGTGAGTCATTTTGAGAAGGGCTTGAAGGACGAGTATGTGGCTGGTATGTAGAAGAGGACCCTGCGGTATCAGCCTTCGTGGAGAACTGCTGATCCCCCAAGTGCTGTTCGGCCATCGGTTTCGCGAACATCGTCTTGGTCCTGGATGTCGATTGACGGTGCAATGTTATTCGACAATGACCCTCACAGCTGGTTCAACCCTCTGGTCAAGGATGTTAGCTATGAAATTGTCCCCATTCAGCGGTGTGTACCTTTCTCTGACCTTAGTGGCGGCCTCCTCAAACTGTGTGGTCCCTTTTTACAGCATTCTCTGGGTATCAAGGGCTGCTCTTTACTTTGGATTCACTGGAAAGGCAAACGACTAAGACATTCTCACTACAGCGGTCCAGCACGGAAGCCAATAAGCGCTGGCTGCTTCTATTTGCGGAGTGCTATAATCTTGCATCGAAATATCCCAAAAGGATAAACACGGTTCAGACGGTTTGGGGCCTTGGCCTTACAAGGACTCCAGTGGAAATCTGCTTTCAACCCTTAAGCCGTCTCGCTGCGCATAGTCGGGCACTTAATTATTTCTTAACAGCTGTAGATAATACTATATACTTCTTAGCCGTCATTTGTGGACCGCTAGCTTCATGTTCGGGGAATACGGTAAAGATAGCGTTGACTACCATGACTATTATAATAAAGTACTAGGCGATGGAATAACAGAGGCTCATTCCTACCTTTCGCTATCATCGTTAAATATCTCTGCTGCTCCATGTTCAGCTGGAAGTACAGCGCGTACGGCATCGTCGAGCTATATATAGCCTCTATCTCAACCGATACCATTCCTAGACAGTTCCCGTTCTCAGTGCCACCAACTCTTATGTTCCGTCTTACGCCTTAGCTTCTGGTTTCTCGCAAGAGAAATCAATAACAAAGCGAGGGCAAAGGCAATGGTAACGACAATGCCGATAATCTTGGCCGTTGACAATTCGCTGGATAGAAATGAATGCACACGCGGGAAGAATTGAAGGCCGCCTATCTCGGTGCAAAGCTTTGGAGAAAGAGGCGCGTCCGGTAGAAACAGATATTTTAAAGCTATCTATAGATGGAAAGGGGTGCGAGTCGCACGTCGAAATCTATTAGGTCCAGCCCCTTCGTTTCAAACACCAGGCTGGCTTTTTATAGTTCGTGTAGGAAACATTCCTCGGCATTCGTAGCGTTGTCTTACTTGTAAGACATAAGAATGTACATATCTCTCTCTTAATTATAACGCAAGTCTCACAACCACGTAGTGTCGTATTGGCGCTGCTTAGCGCGGCTGATCAAAACGTTTTACTCAGTCCTTAACGTGGAATAGATGTTTCGTTCCTGGCGGTCCGTCCTACCAGCTACACGGAGTCAATCGCGCTAAGTGACACTATGCCTACTAATTAGGGTTGCAAGGGATGAGGTGGGGGAAAAATGTTGTCACACAGCAGGTGAGTCTGACGATATTGAAATCTGTGGCACTCACGACGAAAACCACATCGAGACCGAGGAGTATGTAGGACCTTGCAGGAGTCGTTGGCTTAGAGTTCGCAACATCCGTGTTGGGGTAATGCCACAAGTCAAATTCAAATAGCGATAGCCTTTCCTGAAGCAGCATGGTGTCGAATCGGCTGAACAGCCTTCCCAGCCAGCGGTGGCAGTGCGGTGAAACAAGTCGTGCTGGAGCCTAGTCGATGAGTGTTGCTGCCTGGTACTGTAGTCTTACTATCGTTGCCGTTACTTCAATCGTGGCACGAGACAAGCTTGTTTCTCACGGCCTTTTGGCCCCCAATACGGTATCACTGTTCACGTGTTTCCTGCTAGAGCTTCTAGAACCTAGCCATACCACGAATCCTATACCTTCACACGGATCAGAACTGAAGAGCTACGACTCAATGTCTGTAGATCCCCAATAATGTGGCGGATTGGCCTTGGTGTTTTGTTTCAGCAAACATTGCTGCCTGAACGCTAGTGGAATCGGCGCTACGCTACGTTCGTAGCATAAAGATGTGCGGTCCCGCTGGCGCTATCATGCAGTAAAACTTCCGATCACCACTCTTGCCCATCGCCGACATTGTTGACCTCCTGCTCTTGCACGCGCAGATACAATCATGTGGATCTTACTCCTAGTTTACCCATTCGTTTTGCGCACGTTTGCTCAACTCACACCGGTGCAAAGTACGCTTCCTTGTCTCTGGACGAGCCTGGTTATAAATTCGAACACTGCTAATAACTGTAGCTGCTCCTTACTATAACCCAACAACCGCAAACCCGCCAGCGCCAACGACTGTTTCCGGATCATGCAATGCCAATTGCACATATTGGTGCGATGATGGGCTAGTATACGGATGGACTAAGACCACACTGTGGCATGGGACGACAAGCGTGAAGCACGCGATGGAGTATATTATCATCAACAACCGGACAAATTCCACATCGACTTCCACGTCGTACTTCAAGCTTCCGACAAATATCGATCTACCTTCCACAAATTCGGCCGGCACGCGGACGTATGACATTCTTGTTTCTACGCCAACGGACTCGACGGGTGACTGAACGACCTTCATGACTACAATTGCGTATCCCTTGCGATATACGCAGTATAATTCCGGGTACAGGTGGTGGGGTGAACTGTCGACCACAGCTGCGGATGGCGGCGCGATTTGCTCATGGGCACCGTACTACTTTGCGGCGTCAAAAACAACGACCCGCACGAACAGCTTTCTCGATCTCGTTCCCGAGACGAGTACCATAACGGACTACGCGACGGTTGTATCCGGCGCCTTCGTCCCGTTTGCAACGCTGGAGCCCATCGGCGAGGAAACCCAGGATGTCGATCCAGAGGACCCCGGCGGAATCCAATGGAGATTCCAGGACGTGGGAGCAGAGGGAAACTGGAATGGTGGCAATTTAATTCAAGAGCAACCCGAGTTGGATAGTGTTCCGGGAGTCCCAAGGCCCTACACTGAAGACGCGGCCCCGAAAATGTGCTCCAAGTACAGGCCTCCACTACCGCCGGGCCAAACATACGAGTTCGAGGGCTCGTCTCCCGTTGAGATCGGCAAATCCGTCGAGTACCTGACACTCAGATCGACAATATCGCACCACGACACACCACAGTCGAGCACAACAACCGAAAGCGAATCCGACAGCACCACCACCATCTCCAAAACCAGTACCATCGTTGTAACCATAACACGCCCCCACGCCTCCTCCAAGCCTCGGAACCCCTCGCGCAGCTCCAACACCGCCGCCGCTTCCACCGACGGCGGGAAGCAGAGAGAAGAAGGCGACGACGACGGCCCCGCAACGCTCACTTCCCACACCCCCTCCAGCTCCGACTCGATCTCCACCGTCCCCGATCCCACCTCCAGCGCAACCGCCACAGCTGATGACGGGAAGAAGGAAGAAGAAGGAGGGGAAGGTATCACCTCCTCCCCCACGACACCGGACGGCGACAACACCACCACCACCACCCGCGCCCCGCCGCCCCGCTCCCACACCCCCACCAACTCCAAGCCCAACTCCGCTGCCCCCGCCGCCGCCCCCGCCGCCGCCGCCGCCGCTGCACCCCCCGACGCCCCAGCACAGCCGAGAACCGCATCCGCCATCCCGACAGTCGCGGCTTCGACGCAAGAAAGCGGCGGCGATGCGGGGCGCGGGACGCGGGCTGGCGCTGCGGCGGCGACGGCGACGGGCGCTGCTGGGGCGGTTGGGACGGTGGGAGGCGTCGTCGTGGCTGGTGGTGGGGCGGGCGGTGGCGTCCGGACCAGGGCTTCCAGTAAATCAATTCAATCAATTCAAGCTTTCTAAAATGTCAGATTGGGTCACGATTTGATTTACTTGAATTGGCAATTTACTAGTAAATTGGGTTTAAATTGTGAAATTGACTTACAAACCGGGTGAATGAATTGAATAAATAGAATAAAAATACGGTTTGGAATTTGAAATTGGGTCAGATTGATCAATTTTCAGATTGACTGGGAGCCCTGGTCCGGACGGTGCGGCCGGGGAGCAGCGCTTCTATGATGATGCTGGCGGCGGATGCGGGTGCGCCGGCGCTCGGGGGGACGGTGGGGATTGGTCGTCCGGAACGAAGTGCGGATCCGGAGAGGGCCACGACGGTGGGTACGGGGGCGCCCGTCAGCGTGGCGGAGCCCGTCGGAAACGGTACTGCCACCACTTCGTCGGTGACGGCTGGTTCTGGGTTTGAGGACATCAGTCTCAGCGGTTTGGTGGCCAACTCGAGCCAGCGCGACTGGAGCACACGCAGTGTCAGCTCAGCGGGGACAGCGTCAGGAGGTCATGCGCAACAGACTACAAGCAGTGGTCTTACTGCTCCATCAACGTCTTCGAATACCGGGGGAGCCCAAACACCTCAGCGTGGGTGTGGATTGGTTTGCATAATACTCGTGGGCGCGGTTGCCGTGTTTTAGAGGTTGAACAGGATAAGCACGGTGGATTAAGTACCCACTAAGACGGACGTTCCGCGTTCGGGAATGCAAGAAACAAGTCCACACAATCCCCATGTCTTCTACAAAAACCACTCAAGTCTTCGTGATCCCGGGAGATACATGATCCGAACCGTCAAACAGTTCCACTCAAACCCCAATTTGCAGCTCGGCATTCTTCGGCCCATCGACATTGGCCGCGTTCCTACGCGTCCCGTCAGCTCAGCATCCTCAGCCAAAAAATGACAACGTACGGAGCAATCCGGCAATCCATCAGGAACGCGCCTCGGGCCTCGGGCCCGACTTTCGGGGTGACAGCGTGGACAACAGCAGGCAAATCTCGTCGCGGAACATCCATTGTCCACCTTGCACCCGCCGGGTCGGGCCGCGCCTTCCGACACGGTTGAGACGGCTTGGGGCCTTGTTCTCACAATGATACCGACGGGAAATTGCTTTGAACGTATAGACAGTTTTTTTTTTTCGCGAATAATCGGGCACTGGGCCTCTTCTCTACCACTGCAAAGCTTACCATAATCCAGTAATCTGATTGGATTCGTGTTGTCTTCTTCACAAGAACAAAAAGTGTAGATCCCCCTCGCGCTGTCATCTTGGATGTCGGGCTGGCCGTCCACCTACACCACCCAACGTCCCTTCCAGCGCCACCGGGATACTGCGGAACCATTGCTTATCTGGCGCCCGAGATAGAGCGTTCAAGCTATTTACAATGCTGCCGTCGACATCTGGGCAACCGACATCGAGGAATCATCATCATCCAACACCGCTGAGTGCGCTGCTGCTGCTCCACCCACAGATATTGCCGAGCAATCCGAATCAGACACATCTAGAGCCCTCGCTGAGCTTCTTCGTTTTCGTTCTGCTTGTTGCAGGTCTTGAAACTGCAGCTCTTCTTCATCGTCGCTTTCCTCAATACTGTAATCTCTCCCGCAAGCCGACTTCGTGGCCGGCGCGAGCCCACAGGTGCGGCAGCGGGTGATGAAGAAAGCGCTAGTGGTGAGAAAGAGTGCAGCAGCGGGTGCAGGTGGGAAGCCGATACGTCCGCGCTGGTGCTGGTGAAGATGTGACGCAGGGAAACTGATGGACGGAAGACGCGATATGACATTGAAGAAATGGCGAACTGATACATTTTAAAAGACACACAATGCGTTCTACTCAAACGATTCGAGCGCTCCCAGTAGCATCGAGCTCCCAAAAATCTTGATTCTCTCGGCGGAACGTCCCCTGGCGTGTCGGTATGACCCTTTCCGGCATTGTTCGTGCGGGATACTGGACACGAAGGTCTTCGATCATTCTGTAAAAGAGGCGAAGGTCTTGCTGTTTCTCAGCATTGGCCTGCCGCTCGGGCAAGACTCGTAATGCACAATGCGGTTCTGTAAACGATTGGCCGAAGTCGACGAGAAGGCCCCCTCGGTAGTTACGAGCGAAGAGATCCCGAGTGTAGACGCCAGCACTGCGTATCATCAACAAATCTTTACGCATGCGACGCACCGAGCGCCTTTTCGTGTCGACAGCATCCTCCTGCTCAATGAACTCCTTGACAAGAGCTCTGATGGGCTTCTTGTCTCCGCCTTCCGGGCGATTCCAGTCCTCGATGTTGAATTTGCCGCGTATTGCAGCTTCATCCGTGGCCGAGATGTGGAGATAGCCATAGCATGGGGCCGCGACCCAGTTTTTCTCGTCTGGCGGTGGATGCCCGTGGTAGACTCGTTCTTCGATAGCACCATATGCACGGCACTCTGCATAGAAGGGATCAATGTGTTGCTCGAATTCTTCATCCCCGATGGCCTCGTTGTCAACGCTGAAGAATTCGGAGCGTCCAGCTTCCATGTCAAAGAACTTGAACTAGGGAGGACGTCAGCATGTATAAAACACAGGACAAGGGCATCTCATTGCCTCACCAGCTTCAATGCGTAGACTTTAGAATTTATCTTGACCTTGAACACATGCCCTTCGCTCCCAGAGGTTGCCTCATCGCCGCCCGAGTCCGCGCCGCTGCTGCTTGTGGCGGTTGTCGTCGCGTCATTTTTGGAAATGAGAGCATCGTATAGGATTTTTGCCCGCTGGTGCTTGAAAGGGTGCATCTTCGGACCGTCGCATCTAGGGAGAAGGCCGCCGGTACGGACCGCGCCTCCCGCAGACCGCTTCTTTCCTCTCGAATTAGGACGAGCATGCGATCTTCTGTTCTCGGCCGAACGTGAAGCCATGTTGTTGGACGGAACGCTCTCTTGGCTTTGCGAAATACATCTAGGTGCTCAATAATATGTATGTACGTGCTCGCGACCGGGCCGCATGTTTCGGTGATTTCGGTGTGTAATCTCAGTGGCTAGACCGGTGGCTGGAGTCCAGAGGTGGGGTGACCGCAGCGCGGTCCGATACGGGGTCAGATCGGCGAGGTTGCAGGCGGCTAATATTGTGAAAACCGACTTATGCGTGGAAATCCCTGCTATCGGATTTAAATACCGCATTTGACCCCTCCACACCTCAAAGCCGTCATTCCCGCGTGCGGCACAGCAGCGGCTGCTGCGGATAGGTACTTGATCAGGGATGCTGAAAATGGTTTGTAGGCAGGCTTATCTGGCACGAAAAATGGAGCTTATTGGGTTACGTGTCGCATGCTGAGTCGAGGGACTCCTGCTCTCGATAATTAATACTGGATTGAGTAGCTCCACGGCTCCGGCGTGTTGATCCCCCATGCGGCACAGCAGCGACTGCTGCGGATAAATGTTTCAGCAGTTTGTGGAATTGTCTGCCATGGAAAAATGCCGCTATGACTCTCTTCAAGTTCCTTACCACTAGTGGCCCCCCCGTTCGGTTGGTCGAAGCGTCCAACAGCAATAAATCGAAGAAGAAATCAAAGTCTCTTACATCGAACCCAGGATACCACCAGCCAACGCGCCTTCAGCCATGGGAGGACTTCGATCTGACCACCTTGCACACCATGTACGATCACATTCTGCGTCATGAACGGGATCGTCGGGATCCGTCGCAGATCCGCCCTTCGATCGATTTTGCTCTAGGCGAAGCCGGCGTCGGAGACTTCATCCAGGAGAGCAACCGAGGAGTGGTGGAGATAGCTCTGAAAGAGGCGAAGCAATTACTCGGGTGGCCCGAGTTTATTACAATGATTCGCGGCAACAACGCGGATTCAATTCGACACACGGGAAATCAGCGACTTTATAAACCAGACTGGGCTGGCGTACGCGTAGGAGATGATTTTACGCCCAGGAACCTCGCGAATGTTTTGCCCGGAGATACCAAAGACAGCCGTCGCTGGACATTCCACGATTTGCTGGGTTCCAGCATTCCGGACGCTGTGCTCGACCTGGGCAAATACGAGCGTCCGCACTGGGTCAAGCCGTTGAATCAGGTCTTCACCTACTGTGTAGAGCTGAAGGTCCGCTACGGATACGTCATTTCGGATCGCGAGTTACTGGTGATGCGGATTCGACCACAACAGAAAGGAAAGACACCCGCAGGAAACCTAACGAACGACGCCCGTCCTGAGGAAGGCCCGCTGAGAAGGTCAACGAGGCTCCGATCGCAATCAAGGCAGCCGAGCGAGTCTAATCCAGAGACAGTTGAGCAAAGAGACATCAGGAATGGCATTCTGGAATTTGCATGCATCGAAGGTGGCTCTCAGAATGGTGGTGGGCTCACTGTAAACCTGGCGTTGTGGTGGTTGCATCTACTGGCGTTGAAGGACAACACAGTGCAGCGCAGTTACAAGGCTTTGGCGGATGAGGTTTTGAGCAGCATGGAGGGGAGGCTCGCAGATGAAGCTGGTACAGGTGGGGCTGGGAGCGACGCAGGTACAGTTTCCGAGCAGGAAGAAGACGAGGGGTTGAGCAACATTGACGGAAGTGCACCTCGGGCTGAGAACGGGAACGACAGCGACGCAGGTGCAGCTTACGATGGGGAAGAAGATGCGGTCTCTGAGGGATCGCCAACAATCCCGGATGAATCCGACAGACGGGATTACCAGCAAGACGCAGATGACGAAACATTTCGCAGCTTCCAGACCGAAGCTCACGTTCCTACTGTTGCAAAAGGTAAGGGCTCTTCATCAGGCAAGAGACGGAGGGGCCGTTCGTCAAATGGCGATAGGAAAAAGCCAAAGGTCTAATTATTCGTATGTGGATCATAGTGTAGAGGGATTCTGGTGTAAATTCAAAGTAAAACCCCCCGTTCACGATCCCGAGCACTCGCAGGCGAGGCTTTGGAGACTAGTCCGTCCTCGCGAGCTTGACGACATCGAGAAGGCGAACCGATAATCAACAGCTTTCCATTTTTCGGCGGTACAGCTGGCCATTAGCTTGCTGACCATACGAGCTTGGCATTGGCACCGTTTCTGCGTGCCCGGGCTGGCTCGGCTCCTCGGCTTTGGCAACATCCATCGGGAACCTCGGGCCCGAAAGTCGTGGTGACGGCGCGGACAAGAGCGCGACTGCCGACATCGGTACCTGGTGCGGGCAAGCAGCGAATCATGGAAGTGCGGGAACCAACCGTCGCTCTTGCACCCGCCGGGTCGGGCCGCGCCTTCCTCGGCCAGGCCAGACCCAGGCTTCTTGCGACGAACGCAACCATCCCTCTCTCAACCTTCCTCCCCGCCCGACCAGCCGCCCGTCCATCCGCCATCGCGACGCCGCTCCTCGCGCTCGCTTATTCCCGCTCCGACTGCCGCTCTGCGAGGCCCACAAGCAGGATGACGCGCAGAACTCGTCGTCGCTCAGCACTGGCGGCCCGCGCCGCCGCTGCCATCGCATGCCATCCGCCCGTCGGCGCCTTCGATTCCATCCGCACGACGATGGCTCCCACGGTCGACGCATCCGCGCCCGACCACCGCTCCATGTCATAGCCGCCCGGGCCCGCGCTCTACTTGCCGCCGACGGAACGACCACATCCCCCGTCGACTCCACCTCGGCAACCGCTGCGACCGCCACCGAAAGCGCCGCACCCTGCTCATATGCGCGTCAGACGCCGATTGAACCCATGCTGGTGCTCATGGACTGTGCTGTCTGAGTCAGCAAGGTATGACGTTGCCGTTTCTCTCACTGCGCGTGAAACACGTCGCTAACGCGTCCCGACGTCGAGGAAAGGGATGATACAGACGATGCCGACGACCTGGCTAAAGGCATGCACACGAACGCCCTCCACTTGTCGGAGACAACCCTCATTGACGGCGACGTGATATACTCAGGGAAAGCCGGCAGACAATTGCTTGTCATCGGTCGACAGACGACACACGCCCGGTTGAGAGACTCGACGCGGCCCTGGCATCGTTCGTGGTGACGCCCATTGCCGCCACTCGCACGTCGACCTGATTGTCTCCACCGGCATCTGCATCGTGCGTCTCGAGTACAACTGGCCAGCTTCGCGCGTCTTTTGGGTTCCAATGAAGCCGGCGCCTCGGCGCGAATCCTCTTTGTCGACCTCATCTACAAACGGACCCAAAGCTCTATGACGACCAACGATCAACAATGGGAGCTCTGCGAACGCAACACGGACTGAATGCAGCCGCAGCTCCTCGGCGACAAAGAGAAAACACTACGCCTTTCTCGCGGGGTGCAAGCAGGTGCTGGCTTATCTTTCTCTCTTTGTTCGAGCGGATGCATGCAATGGCGCAAGCAAATAACAAAGCCTCCACAACGAATCCTTTATCAAGTAAGCCACACCTCCCTCGCCATGCCACCAAAAACTTCTTCCTTACTCCATTGCCGTTGTCACATCCTATTACAGGCTTCCAGTGCCCACGGCTCCAATGGCTAATCACGTTGGCGGTCGCACCAGGAGCGGGGCACGCTATGGTGCACCTGTCGCCGCCCAAAAGAACCTGCGTACCGTGCGACAGCCAGCCGCCCACCTCCCAAATCCACTCCTTACCGCCCCTCGCCTTCTCCCGAACCTACCTCTCGCGTCGACGGCCTCCGTCAGCTCTACCAGCTCCGTATCCAGTCGCAGCTCTGATGACTCGGGTTCTATCACACTCGGCCACGCAAGCCTTCTCCGTTCGCCGCGGGGCGTGAGCCATCTTACTACCTCTCGGTTTTCCACATCCAGCGGGCAGGAAAGCGATGGAGACACAAGCTCTTATCTGTCGTGGAGTGGTGTAGCGACCCGTGGTTTATCCAGCTCCGTGATCGAAAGTTCGTTAGACAGCAACAGCCGCTACGATACTGCTTCTCTATTCACCTACGCATCCAGCAGTGAGGAGGAGCAGCAGGAGGAAGAGGAGGACAACGAGAGGAAGAGGAATGAGCCGCGCATCCCCGCATTCCCGGTCATTCTCATCGGCCTCATCGCCGCGAGCGCCGTCGCCCTCGGCGTCATGCATGAGGAGAAGACGACAACGTTGCCCGGTGATGCGCAGCAGCAGGCCGCCAACCTCATCACTACCGCCCCCCACCCCGCCACCGTCACCGCCGTCACCACCACCACCGAGACCGCTGTTACCACCACCACCGAGACCGCAACAGTCACCGCCGAGGACTGCCCCGTCTCCCCCACCGACTTCGACTGGGTCTGGATCTTGGACGAAGCCTCGCGCCGCCGCGCCTTCCCAACCGACGACGCCGAAGACTGGGCCCACCTGAAACCCCACGACAGGAAGCTGAAGAAGGCTCAGAGGTGCAGCAAGGCCGTCATGCGTGCCCAGCGCGGCTACGCCCGCCTGTGGCACCCGGACAAGGCGGCGCGGCACCCGCTACACCTCACCGAGGAGCAGCTACACTTCATCTCGCGCCGCATCAACAACTCGGCCGAGGAGATGGAGGTGGAGGCGTGTCTGGGGCGGCCCATCCACAGGAGCGGCGGCAATGAGGAGGCGTAGGAGCAGGGGCGGCGGGTGCCTGGCGGGTGGACCCAAGAGGAACGCGAGCGCGAGGGGAGAGAGATCCGGGAGGAGGAGAACCGGGCGTGGCTGAAGGATAGGGATGATTACTGGGCGGCGCAGGACGATAGGTGGGAGACGCGCGTCTTCAAGTGGCTCGACTGGATGTTTCCCGGCAAGATCGTGGAGGGGCCGCCGCCGCCGCCGCCGCTGGAGGATGAATTTTGAACGGGGATTTTTTTCTACGGGGGGGTGTGGGGGACGGTGGGTGGTGGTGGTGGTCGTCGCCGCCGTGTTGGTGGTTGGTTGGCTGGCGTGGTTGGTGAATTGTGGCCCGCTGGGGATACTTGTACCTGTACTTTGCCATTGTCGATACGTGGGGGTGAGGACGAATGAAAAATCCTAAAGGCTTCAAGTAGGTCGCCGATGTTATGTCTTTCGAACCCGTCTCTTCCGAGGCACAAGGGAGAAACGCCGTTCGAAACTCAGCTCGCACGGCGAGGTCTTGATAGAGGTTCGGCCCGATCCGTTAGCGCCACGCATCGTATTTCCTTTTACAGTTAGTCAGCTCGCGCGAGACGCTTCCGGGTATGTAGCGACGGGGAGGTAGCAGAACCTTGGTCGCCCGGAGGTAGATTGAACCAGCGCATCGGTCTCCGTGACCAAGCCGGTTATCGCAGCCCGACCCTTTGTCTCGCCATACCGCCCCCCCCCCCCCTCTCTCTCTCTCTCCCGCTCACGTGCAACAGTATCGTCCAGCAGCGTCGACAGAGCTTCCCGCATTATCACCGGTCCGGTAGCTATAGCGTACCACATCTTCTCGCCGTATCGTCACCGTCCGCCTTCTCTTCCTTCCTTCCCTCAACCCCATCTCCAGCCCGACCTCCCAATCGCCCACTCGTCCCCCCCGGGAAGCCCCGCCTTGCCGCGCCGCGACATCACAATACCAGCCAGCCGCCCTCTCCCCCCTCTCCTTCTCCCCCGCGCTCACACCACTTACCTCGCTACCCGCTGACCGTTGTCGGACACGTCGGGCACGTGGGGAACCTCGAATAGGCCGGTGGGCATGCGGATGGAGGGGATGATGTGGGATCTTTGAGAATACTGGGGAGCTGGTACCTGAAGCGCCGGTGGACAGCGCCGGCGCCGCGTTCGTGGTCCGCGCTGGGTGAACACGCTTGTGCCGTGGCTTCACTTACGAAGGAAGTGAGAGAGAATGCGGTTATACAGGAGCACTACAGACAACACGGCGAAATGAGGCCATATCGTATCGGATTCTACATATATATACTTGACAAGTCTATCAGGCGTGCTTTCCCGTGCTTTCTGCGCAGACCTTCACTTTTTGGGATCAGAAAGCCTTTGTTTCGCTTCCTGCTCTTCCAACATCTGTAGAACCTCATTTCTCCAAGACATGTGGCTTTCTTGTGTCTCCAGCGCCGGTGGATAAGCGAAAGGAGAATCCCTGCCGCCCGTGACTTTGCGGGAATTGAAACTTGAAGATAGTTCATCGCCGGTGAATTTCACAGGACCTTCTTCGAGTTCCACGCCCAGTAGCTCCGCCGCTGAGACAAAAGTCATGTATTCAGCCTCAGGAGTATACACAGGTTCTTCCCCATCGCCCTCGACGAATTTGACGAACGTTTTCCTCGTGAGGACATATGCTTGTTCAAAATCGGCCCTTGCGCCATCAAGGCATACGAAAGAGGCTACATGCTCCCTTATTGTTAGTTTACCAGATGAACTCGATTGTGCGTGACAAAGCAATGCGCCTGCATCCAACAGAAGTCTGATTATTCCAGGGTCGCATCTCAATCGAAGCGCCGTTTTCAATGGCCAATACCGATGGTCCGTGAGGTCCCAAACGAGGACTTCTTTCTCGAACCACTGTCCGGAGTTCTCATAGGGATGGTCCACGATTCCAATTTCAGAGTAGGAAAATGTATCATATGCCCAACGGATGAAGAACTCAAATCCGATATTGGGTGCCAGGCGCCCGTATCGTTTTAGCAATTCGATAGACCTCGGATCGAAAGTAAGCAGCGCTAGCAATGTCTCTTTCCTCACGTCAAAGCGGTCGATTGCTGTGCGAAGGACCGCCTCTAGAGCCGCGTAGGATCGCTTTCGAATTGCGTGGGAAGCCTCTCGCCACGTTCTTTCTAGGATGGGGACCTGGTCTCCAAGGTGGCAGATGGTTGCACATGCGATTTCATTGTCTGAGAGCACGGCGTAAGAGATCAGCCGCTGCAGGCTCTCCTTGTTCTCAGGTGAGTCAATATATATCTTGATCGCATCCTGGAGTATGTCCGAGCTTTGAAACATCAAGGAGGCCCAAGTGAGGACATGAATGCCACAGATGTCGATGATCTCAGCAGTATTCTGCTTCAGGAGCTCTGTGATGGACGTCTGTGTTTCTTTCGGAGGAAGGCCGAGACGATGCATCACGGCCTTCAAAAAGGTGTGACTTCCCCTGTAGATTGCGGCCTGGAGAATCTCTGCTCTGTGATTACTCCAGTCACTACCAAGGAGCAGATCAAGCGCCGAGAAATAGGCGTGGTCGGAAGGCGCGCTCCAACATATCAAGGATATAGGTGAAGGAGAAGCGTGGAGCTCTCGTAGCGGATCGTGAAAGCTGGCAGAGTGACCCGGGTGCTTGGAGGCGAGCATTGTGAAATCCCATAGATCGACCGGCTGAAGGCTGGGTGATGCATCGGACAATTCGTTACTCAAGAGGCGAATGTCCTCATCAAACGTCGCTTTTGCCTCCTTCTCGGTGTCCGAATGCGCATCGATCAAGGTCATGAAGAGAGTCGCTCCACGCAGGGACGGGAGGTCGAATACCGAGAGCGGAAACAATGACCGAAATGTTTGTGTCTGCTTGAGGAGTGCGTATAGGAGACGCGCAGCTACAACGAAATTAGTAAAGCAAAGGACAACGAGATTGGGAAGCATACAATCCGGATTGGAGAAGATCAACGCATCCAAACGTGGTTCTGCGGCCGGGCTTCTTCTTTCTGGTGCTGTCTCGGGGAACACGATCGAGTATCTTCCGCTCTCTTGTAAAGGCATCTGGATATGAATTCGGCCTTGAGCAATCGACGAAATCAGTACCAACGCGACGCTTTAAAGAAGGATTCAACAAGAAGAGATGATTCTAGCACATACCCGTGGACTGCAAAACATCCTGTGAAAGGGCATCGTGGCCGTCTGATGTCTGGGCAACAAGCCTAAGCGACTGTGGGTTGCTCCTGGCTTCCAGTATCACGATGCATTCCACTTCAGTCTCTGTGTATCTGGAGGTATAGTGGGCGAACCTTGAATCGTTTAGCTACAACAACTCGTAGGAACGAGAAACTTGCCTCTGATACAATATGTCTCCTGACTTTGTTTTCCAAAGGTGAGGGCGGTCCGATGGCTTTGGGCCGAGACTCGGCATAAGAGAGGTTCTCGAATCAGTACCCCAAATTCCGAGATCAGCGTTGAGGATATCCCCTGCTTTCGGTTTGATAGAACAAGAATGCTGGAGGTTCTTATGTTCTGCCGCGACCGCCTTTGTATGATAAGTCATGGAGCATAATGTGTGAAGCATGACAGGTAGCTACTCACCTTTCCAAAACGAAGTATTTCAAGTTGCTGGGATCCACTCGACAAGAATGACAGATGGGGATGGATGGCAAGGACTTCCGTTACAATCCACGAAGCCTTGAGAAGGTCCGCATGAGATTGGCAATGCCCATGGCTACTTGACGAAGGGACGTAAAGCTGGGATTGAGCCTGTATTCCTTATGTTCAATGAGGAATTTCGTGGATTTGTAGAAACGTTGGCCTACCTTCATGAGCTACCACTTGCCCGATTGAAGCCAACTGTCAAGGCTGATCGATGACCAGGACATGCCGGTTATCTCCGCCTCCTGCATCATTTTCTGGGTCATGTCCCACCGGAATTGTTCGTCGGGATTTTTGTTGAGAAGGGGCACTTAGGTCGAGGTCATCCAATCAACGCGAGATCTGATCTCTTCAACCAGCTCTCCTATTCTAGCATTTTGAGATTGAATTCTCTCGAGCGACGAGCTGAATCACATCCAAACATAGTCAGTAGCCTGTGTCTGGCTGCAGCGTATGACTTACTTTTGTCCCGAGATCAACAAGAGTGTGAGGACACCTCTTTGGTATGACAGTTTTGCGCGATGGTCATCGATGGCCTTGACCCCTTCTGCATACCGCAACTGATTCCAGAGAAGTCGAGGGAGATCTCTCTTACGGCGATCCTCGGGTTTCGCCTCCCAAACTTGGTACCTCTTGGAAAGCCTTTCAAGGCTTTCGAGTACTTCTCTGGTTCTTTCCACGATCTGTTCCATCAAGGTTACGCGATCGCCGAGTCCGGCCTCTTGAGGTCTTCGTCAAGTATCTTGAGAGTTCCCATCATTTCCGAAAGCTCACCCTGCAGCGACTTGAGCTCCTCTGGAGCGCCCTTCGACACCTGGTATACATTTCGATACAGCTTGAAGCACAGCTCCGAAGCAGCAATGATGTCGACCAAGGCAATAGGGGATGCCATGATGCGTAACTTGTCCGAGCCAAAAGCAGAGGACCCAGAGGTAAGTCGAAGATTGCGTTGGCGAAGAGGTCGAGGAAGGAGCGGCGTTTTCCAGGCAAGGCTGACCTGCTGCTGCCTGCGACGCGCTAGGCTGTCCGAGTGTGGCGCGGGGCTTTGATGACCGAGGCATCCGATTCTAACGAGACGATTGGCCGTATTAGTGGGACTGAGAGTGGGGGCTGTCACAACGACTTCCCTGTCATCCATGCGCAGCCCACGAAGGGAGCGTTGCCTGATAACTAAATAAATGCGCTTCCGTCACAGCCAACGCAGGCATCGGTACTAACGGCTTCGCTTTCACGCTTCGTGCTGGTGTGCTTTCAGCCGTTTGCCGCTCCCGTGGATACCAGCTCTCCCTGCTACGCCGCACACCAAGGCTCCCGACTCGCGCAAGAAGCTGTCCATTTCACCAACCTCTTCGGCTGCGCCGGCGAGCCAGGCCCATATGCACCCCTGCATTGTTGACGCGCCTATGCTGCTGTCAGCATCACACATCCCGCATCCCACCATAATGCAGGCCGCACTACTGCAATGTTTCTCGTTCAGATGAGCATCACCTGCTAGCGCGCTCGCGCGGCAACTTCCCATTCCGAGCTTTCTACGAATCCATCCGCTTGGTAATTTTGTTCCTTTTCCTCACCTCTTTGTCCACCATGTACTTTCTTGCCTACGTGTTGAGGTTGTGCCGTAACGCAGCATTCCTACGCAGTTAGAGACCTTTGGCGGTGTGCGCTGCGTTGTAGATTGATGATAGCACAAATGGCCGTGACCAAAAGTGCGCAATAACTAGGGTGGGAAAGACGTTTTGATAACAGAGTCAGTAGTGGGTCTAAACTGGTTATGCTGGTGCGTTGTTAAATTGGAGACCGCCATTTGTATTACAAACCCTCCGTGGGTCCACCCCACCTCAGCCAGTGGCCACGATTTATTTCGGCCTGCCGGCATCTCCTGTATCTTAAGCCTATCTTTCCTCATCGCAACACAATGCTCATCCTCTGGGATCCTGGTTGGTCGGTAATTTATTGGGTATGCTTGACGCAACCCGTCCTCCATGTTTTCAATAGTTACTCACTACGCTCCAGGAACTGCTTGAAGTCGTTCGTGAAACTGAATTTGCTCACTGCAAACGAATAATGGATGCATATGTTGCGTTCTTTGAGGGACGGGAGGTGCCAGGTATCCCCCCTGATCGCTGTACCGATCCTATCTGCAACGTCCATGGAAGATTTTTTGAAGCTGCATCGGAACATAGATTGCAGAGACTTCCAGACGAGCTGGCTCGGCCGCCATGCACGGAGCCTCCTACAGTCCGGGCTCCCTCCATGACAACACCTTCTTCAATCTTCGGGGACGGAGCTTTTAACAAAGAATTCAACAAACTGATTCTGGTCCGACAACATTACAACGAGAAAGAGGTCGGAATAGGCCGTGCGTTGGACCCAGAGTGGATCGACATGGACCTCATTCGACAGTGGACGATGACCTGCCTCGCCAATCATCGAGATACGTGTGCGGGATCATATCTCAACTTGATCCCCGTATCGCTACCGTGGGTCATTGATACTGATCGATGCTGTCTTGTTCCTGGATTCCCAGGCTTAGGCTATGTTACACTAAGCTATGTGTGGGGAGCTGAAGTGTTCTTGAAGACCACGCGAAGCATTCTAGAGCGCTTGCAGATGGATGGCTCCCTCAGCGACGAAGGACCCTTTCAGCTTCCTCGTACCGCACAGCATGCCATCGCCTTGTGCAAATCGCTTGGAGAGAGATATCTCTGGATTGATGCTCTCTGCATTGTCCAAGATGACGAGGAGACTCGGAATCGAATGATAGCAAGCATGACGTCGGTATACGCCAATGCGAAGTTCACCATCATCGCTGCAGACGGGGATGACGCAAGTCACGGGCTTAGAGGTCTCCGAGGCATATCACAGCCTAGAAGCCTGCAATCCAAGCCTTTCGATGGACCGTTTGGGAGCCGCTTCTTCTACCAGCCAATCAAAAGACTCATGGACACAAAGTGGAACTGCCGCGGGTGGACGTTTCAGGAATACGTCTTTTCCCCACGGCGTCTGATCTTCATTGGGGACTCCATCCGGTGGGAATGCCGTCAATGTTGCTGCTGGGAGGAAATTTGGGAGACCGGGAAGCCTCCTCACCTCCTCGATACTGCTTCCGTCTTCTACGACCAGGACCCCTCCGCCGTGCGTCTTACAACACTATCCCAGCACCCCAAATACCCCCATTTCCCCACGTTGAAGAACCTCATTTCCTCCTACAATTTGAGAGACCTCAGCCACAGCGACGATATTATACCAGCATTCATGGGTATCCTCACGGCCTTTCGCGCCATCTACAGTGGTGGCTTTATATGGGGTTTGCCGAGTTTGTTCCTTGATCAGGCATTGCTGTGGTGGAATAGGGCCAGTGAATTACCGAGGCGGAGAACTTCGTGTTTCTCATCAGCCGCTCCGCCCAGCTGGACGTGGGCCGGATGGCACGGCGAAATCCATTTTGAAGGAAGCGATGAGTGCACCTTCACATCCAAATCGCGCACATGGAATTTCCCACTTGTCGAGTGGTATGCACGAGCCGAAGTGGAGTCCGACGACACCTACGTCGAGCAACAGAATGAATGGTATCTCTACAGGCGGCGTTACATGGGCCGTACAAAGGACTTACCTCCGGGTTGGACACACGAAACCGTCGAAATCTCCTCAAGTTCCGGAAAGTCCGAGGGTCAAGATGAAGTGAAGAGCTACAGCCTTTACAAACACCCTGCTGCAGGAAGTACGCTCTTCTGCCATCCGATACCAGCTGCGGACACTGTTCAAAGCCCGCAGAACACCGACTCGTACGCGAGGATTTTATCTTGCCGCGCCCAGCAGGTTCTCGTGCGAACAACCTGCAGTGGCCGAGGCTATCCTGGGAAATATGGGATGCACTGGAAACTAGAGGTCACGGACTATGATGGAGTGCATATTACAGATCTAGATCCTACCTGCTCGGCTCTTCTGGGTACAGCAGCGATTGTGGCTATATCTGCATTCTACACGGCAGAATATCCGGTTCAACCGGGTTGCGAGCATGCCGAGTTTTTCAACGTTCTCTGCGTGGAATGGCTGGATGGGGTAGCCTCCAGAGTCGGGAGTGGGAGTATCAGGCGTGATATCTGGGAGAGGTTGGAAAAAGAATGGGTAGATCTGGTACTTTGTTGAGATGACTCGAACGGCGAGCCTCCGGCTGTGCGGACACTTCTGACTTTTTGTTTGGTTCGGCTTCACTCGCCCACTACCAGATCACGACGCTCTACGACGCGTTGATTGTTGGGTGTCGCCCGGCTGGGCTCGCGGCCGCCCTCGCGCTGGGCCTTGTGTGCCGCACCGCAATAGTCTTTGACAACGGCGTCTACCGCATTGCCGTTGTGGATGCCATGCACACGGTGCCCTCGCGCAACGGCATTGCTGCAGAAGTCTTCAGCGCCCTCGCTCTCCGCCAGATCGACTGCCGTCGCCACGTCTCCTTCCACACCGGCCATGTAGCCCATGCCGCCGCCCGATCAAGTTCACGTCGACAATCAGGAGGCAGGGGGATGTCCCAAACGTCTGAGGTGAGCGAGTGGGAGGACCTAATGTCGATTTTGGAGAGCGAGCCACACCGCATAAGAACAAGCCGTAGAGCATTTTCTCAGTCCTAGCCTTTTTAGAAAACCGAAAAAGGCTCCAAGGTATTACGGCCGCTCACCTTTTATTTTGCGTGCAATCGACTTTCAAGACTCCTTACCCGTATGCCTCTACGTGACCATTTCCCCCCACCTACCCAGGTGCAGTAAAGCGCGTCGACGGTGCCCCTGTCTCCATTCTTACAGCGTCGGCGTCCAAATGTATCGGACCACTCAACACCGCCAGTGATCTCGCGGCATGGGTAACGCCGTCGGGTCGAGCCGGCCCCGTCCGGACGCCAGCAATCTGCCCGCGCCACTGGAGGGCGAGGTCGACAGCCGCGCCGAAGCAGCTTCTCGCCTTTCCCCAGGGCGGCTTCGAAACTCTCCCCTGCGACATCGCCGTGCCCGGTCCGCCGAAGGCTGCGTGCGTCCGCCCGCCCGCTTGATGATGGCCGCCGCCGCCGCACATGGCGAATGCGTCTTGGTCGCGACGGCGGCGGCGGTTGAAAATCTTGCCCGTATGCGTGATAGAAGTTGACAGGTGGAGCTTTCGGGGCGCCTTTGCCCGCTTCTTGCCGATCACCGGGGCAAACGGCGACAACTGCTTCGCCCGGGCGGGGGGCTCGATCGTGATCGTAATCATCATCATCATCATCGCCATCGGCATTAGTAGATACCGAGCGAGAAGAGAAAATGATGGGAGGTGGGGGGAAGGCGGGCGCCACCAGGCAGCCAGCCAGCCCAGCCAAATATATCTTGTTGGTCGGGGAAGTCGGGTGGGGAGTATGCGGGCGTGCATGCATGCATTTCGGCGACCGACCCCGTTGGTTATTTCCTCGTTGGATCGTTTCGTCAACCGTTGTCGTCGTCGTGGTCATGGAGTACCAGTGAAGAGATTTCGGGAGTTGGTTTATGGATAATGCCGGAGAAAGAGACGATGGACGAAATAGCCTAGCGGGTATACGGTTACGCAGACGACGAGTGGTGGGGGATACCGACGGTGTCTCGCTCAGGAAGGGGATCTGCAGAACGAGGTGGTAAAATGTCGCAAGCGGGACGGCATTTGCATCCGGACCAATCAAAGCCGAAAACAGCCTGAGTTCCGTGGCGATAGCTGACCAATCAACATGTAAAATCATCTGCGCTGATCGCGATCGAGGCAGGCTGCGTCAGCGTCGACATATTGGATCCAGGTGGGCCGGGTGTATAGCTAAGTATGATGCAATGGGCGGGAGGGGCGTGTTCCAATTGATTGGGGGGTCGAGCGTGGGGCCGGCAGTGGTAGCCTGACACCCGAAGATATTTCCTGTCTCGCTGGGCCGTACCCACGGATCAATTTGCCTGGTGATGGTGGTGGAGGTGGAGGATTAAGGATTAGGTACCTGTCGTCGCGGCCCCTAATCCACAAGCATGCGACATGGCAATTGCTCCACGCAGATGGGCCCCCCGCTTTCTCCATGCCCAATTCCTGTTTGCCATAATCCTTGCCCCTGCTCTTTTATATCCAACATGTCCCGTCCTCCCAGCATCCCAAAACCCCTTCATCTGTCTGTCGGTGCATCAACAATAGGCTCTTACCCCCGTGACTGGACCGCCCACACATTCTTCTCCTCGGTTATGCCATTTCCCCGCCTCCGCCGTTGCACCGATGGCGTCCATGATCGGCCTGGCCGGAGCCTCCGGCCCTGAATTCGATGCTCGCCGCACCTTCGACGGCGATGCTATGGATCCAACACTCCTGCTCTCTAACCCCCTCGCCAACTTCTTCGACGACGCCTTCTTCACCAAGCTCTCCAACCATTGGCAAGGCCCCGCCGCCGCCGCCGCCACCACCGCTCCCATCGGCACCGGCGCCGACCCCGCCTCCGCCGCGCAAATCCCCGACCACACACCACCACCACCACCGCCGCCACGCACGTTGGATCCCAGCCTCCTCGCCGGCGCTTCGCCACACCATCGGAACCGTCTCCCCCCTTTCCTCCCACACGAGCTCGACGATGACGACGACAACAATGACGAGGAGCCACCGGCACTCGACACGGCGAGCCCGCAGGCGGACGTCCAAAGGATCCCGGCGCCGACGTCCGCTTCGCGCGAGCCCCTCGCACCCGACGAAGACGACGACAGCAGCGGCGGCAGCGGTAGCGAGCGCAAACGCAAACGCAACAGCCCCGGGAGAAAGCCGCACCCGACCGCAACAACGCCGCCGCCGCCGCAGCCGCAGCAGCAGCAGCGTGGTCGTCGTCGTGGCCGCCGCCGCGAAACGTTCGCCGACGACGCGGACGACGGGGCACAAGCGCGGGCGCGGCGCGCGACGAACCTGGCGAAGAACCGGGCGGCGGCGGCCAAGTGCCGGCAGAAGAAGCGCGCGTGGACGGACCGGCTGGAGGACCGCCACCGGCGGCTCGCCGCCCGCAACGCGGCCCTGCGCGCGGAGCTGGCCGCGCTGCACGACGCCGTCTGCGCGCTCAAGGAGGCGGTGCTGCGACATGCCGACTGCGGGTTCGGCCCGGTCGACGCGTACGTGAGGGGCGAGGCGGAGCGGGTGAGGGAGCGGGTGTGGAACATGGGGGGGGGGGGGGGGGGGGGGGGGGGGGGGGGGGGGGGGGGGGGGGGGGGGGGCGGGGGGGCGGGGGGGGGGGGGGGGGGGGGGGGGGGGGGGGGGGGGGGGGGGGGGGGGGGGGGGGGGGGGGGGGGGGGGGGGGGGGGGGGGGGGGGGGGG
>JAFISB010000227.1:0-50137 GCA_022560015.1 Diplodia mutila
GGGGAGAAGGGGACGGGAGGGGAGGAAGGGAATTTGGGTGGAGGCATGCGTGTGGATGACGAGTCTCCCTGAAGTGCCAGTCCTTCGTATTTCCGATTTTTTTTGTCAAGGCATAACTTTTTGGGATATTTGAAGAAACAAAATACATGAAATGCCTATGCTCATCTACGTCTATCGTCTCTCGGGCGACAAA
Organism: Diplodia mutila; assembly: GCA_022560015.1. Taxonomy (NCBI): domain Eukaryota; kingdom Fungi; phylum Ascomycota; class Dothideomycetes; order Botryosphaeriales; family Botryosphaeriaceae; genus Diplodia; species Diplodia mutila. Next base: position 194 of record JAFISB010000227.1, read on the forward strand.
AGGGATCCAAAGAAAAGACACCAAGCAAGAAGCGGGATAAGCCTCAAAGTCGAAGGTCTGATGACAGTGATGATTATTTTCCGCCCAATCTAAACCGCTAAAACGCCCCGAAGATCTCTTGCGTGTGTCGTCAACCAGGAAGCTGGTGTGGGTGTCCCTTCGTTCAACCACACGCACGCTTTTTCTGTTCCCTGCCAAAGAGATCCAGGCTGATTTTTGGTATTCTCCCAATGCATGCATGCACCAATGGCCCTCAAACTGGAAAAGCGTTTTCGTAAATCTCTCCCGTCATGTCCATCCTTTCACCCCCCTATTTATGCGCTGCCGTTCTGGGCGGCCGCAGGCTTCTCAAGGTTGCCTCTGATACCACCCTTGCCGCCAACCTCGCGGACGACGATCTGCACGGCCAGGTCGGCGCTGACGTTGATCTGGACCTCGACCTTGGCGCCCTTCTTGACGCCCTTGAGAGCAGCCTCAGCAAGTGCAGTGCCAACCTTCCAAACCTTGGAGCGAACCTCCTCCGGCTCGTCATCGGAGTCGATGTCCGAGTCATCCTCATCCTCGTCATCGTCCTTCTTGGCGCTGCCCTTGGGCTTCGGCTCGGGCTTCTCGACCTTGATATCACGAACACCCTCGCAAATCTTGACGAGGATATCACCGCCCTCGCGAGGAGTGGCGATTTGAGCTGTGCGCCTGACCGGGACAGGAGTCTCGGCATCGATAAGCGGGCGGAAGACACCGTGCTCCTCCGACTCGGAGATGCAGAGGACGCCGATGGCCTTGGAGGTGTGGGGAGCAAGAGTGACCATGGCGTGCGTGCTCTGCTCAATATCCTCGGTCTCGAACTCCTGGATCAGAGAAGCCTGGATGGCGGCACCACGGGCAGCAAGCTCGGAGGGGTTGATGGCGGTGGTCGAGGTGGCGGGAGCCAGGACAGTGGTGCTCTCGGGGAAAGCGCTCTGGACGCTGCGAGCAATCTTGGGCACATGGCTGGAGCCGCCAGAAAGAATGATCTCGTCGATGTCAAGGACATCCAGTTCGGCCTTCTCAACAGCGTGGTTGATCAGACGGGTCAGGCTGGCGATGTGCTTGTTCGCCAACAGCTCAAAGCGGGTGCGGTTGATGGTGGCAGTGAAGTCGACACCATCGGCCAAGCTCTCGACGCTGAAGTTGGCCGACTGGCCAATGCTGAGAGACTTCTTGACGGCTTCGGACTCGAGCTTCAGCTTGGCAAGGCTGCGGTCGTTCTCGCGAGGGTCAGTCTTGTGCTTCTTGACGAACTCCTTGGCGAAGTAGTCAATGAGGACCTGGTCAAGCTGGGCGCCAGCAACCTCGTAGTCGTGGAGAGTGGCCAGAACGCTGTACATGCCGCCCCTCGAAGCGATGACGGCAACATCAGATCGAGTTCCACCAATGTCGGCAACGAGCACGATCTTGTCCGAAACCTTAGCATCAGGGCGAGCATCGTAAGCGAGCACGGCAGAAACGGGCTCGCTGATGAACTGGAGGACCTCAATCTCAGCCTCCTTGGCAGCCTTGGTCAGGGCCTCCTTCTGGTGGTCGGTGAAGTTGGTTGGAACGGTGATGACGGCGGTGTTGACGGTCTTGCCAAGGTAGTCGGAGGCAGAGTTCTTCAACCTGCGCAGGTGCCTCGTGGTGATCTCAGAGATGGTGCGCTCATTCTCACCATCCTCCTCACTGTCCTTGACGGTGAAGGAGATGGTGTCTTCGTGCTCCTTAGGGTGTGCGGACTGGTGGGCAGGGGTGGGGTCTATCGACTTGAAGCTGCGTTCGCGGTCAGCGCTGCGCAGGAAGAGCGGCAGTTTGTCAACCTACTCCTTGCCAAGGAAATCTCTGAAGTAGGCAACAGTGTTCTTGGAGTTGCGGACAAGCTGCGCCTTGGCCTGAGTACCGTGGAACTCCTCGCCAGAGACGTATGACAGGATGGTGGGGATCTGACGGTCTGGAGGGACACTCGTTAGCGTCTGTTTGGCGGCGGGGTATGCGTGAGGATCGTTACTGACCTCCCTCCTCGTTGGCGATAACCTCAGCCTTGCCCTCCTGCGCGGTTGTTAGTATCCCAGAGAACCCAAACTTTTTCCACAGCGTGTCTTACACCGGTGGTGAAGGCGATGGAGCTGTAGGAGTTGCCAAAGGAAATACCAATGGCAACCCGCTGCGGGGAGGTCTCTTCGCTCATCGTGGCGTGTGGGGGTCGGCGACTGTATGCGGTGGTGAGATCGAGGGAATCTGAAGGGCCCGACGAGACTGGGGAAGGGCGAAGAGGGTTGTGGGTGCGTGCGGGCGGCGAGGTCGAGTGCAGAGACTATGAAATCGCGGCCGAAGTTTTTTGGGAGCCGGCCCAACCCCGGCTGAATTTTGCCGCAGGCCAGAGCATCTTTCTGCAGCAACCTCCGCCCGCCGCTCCGCCCCGCGCAATACGTCCTGTTACAATTGGCCGCGACCATGGCTACCGAAGTTGTTCTCCCCGGAGAGGAGCTGCCTGCATCGCTCCTAGAGCAAACCCAGAACCACAAGAGACCCCTCACGCTTGGCCCCGGCCTACGTCACATTCCGCCGTCGACCATAACCACCACCATCGCCGGCTCCCTCAGCGTTGACAGCCGCAAGAATGCCATCTGGGTTGAGCGCAATGGCGGCCGCGTATGTTCTCTCCTTCATAGTCCCCAATGTGAATCCGCGACTCTAATTGCTAATTTTGACGCTCAGTATGTGCCCACTCAAAACGACCTCGTAGTCGCGACGGTTCACCACTCGTCGGTCGAAATGTACGCTTGCACGATAACACCTTACACTCCTCAAGCCACCCTCCCGCATCTTGCCTTCGAAGGCGCCACGAAAAAGACCCGCCCGCAGCTCGCGCCCGGTGCCCTTGTCTACGCTCGCGTCAGCGCTGCCAGCAAACACATGGAGCCGGAATTGGAGTGTGTCTCAGCAACAACGGGCAAGTCAGACGGGTTGGGACCGCTCAAAGGAGGCATGCTCTTTGAGATCAGCCTGGGTATGGCAAGAAGGTTGTTGATGCCCACGGGAAAGAAAGATGCAGGCGAAGGCGGCCCGGGGAAGGTCGTCGTGCTGGACGAGCTGGCAGAGAGGGTCCGTTTTGAGGTTGCGGTTGGTAGGAATGGGAGGGTGTGGGTCAGCAGCGAAGAGGGTGGCGTCAAGGTCGTCCTGGCGGTGGGGAAAGCGCTTACGGAAACCGATGAAAAGGGCCTGGGCATCGAAGGCCAGAGGGACTTGGTTGCGAAGATACTGAAGGCATTGTAGAAGGAATTTTGCGAGCGGACCTCTGCATTGGTATCTTCATCATCACAGTTCGGCGGCGGCGTTGCATGGTTGGTGCATTTAAAGGGGAAAAGGCGTTCGGGTCACGGTCAGGAAAGGAAAAGTGATTGAGAAATTCCTACGAGGAAGCAAAGTAGGAGACTATCCTGAGTGATAGCCTCTCCTTAGATTCTGCAAATATTTCTGTACCCCATCTGAGTGCAAGTTCGATATGTCGCCCGTATCAAGGGACCAAAGTGCAGGAAGGAGGGGGTGTCATCTAAAGGATAGCAGGAATATCCCATCGGTTGCAGCGAGTGATCGCAGCTGTCAAATGATATACTGGATTAACGTTGCATCAGGTCCAACACAGCGGGTGACAAAAGATTTCAGCGCTCTCGACCTTATTCCACCAAAGATATTGTATTCGACTTATGTGGGTGGTTGAATCCAATGTCTGGACGTCAATGTAAGTCATAAGCGTGAACAAATACGTCCAGATATTGGATTCAACCACCTACATAGATAGGATGGTGTCCTCTGCGAAGCCCAGAGGGTCGAATTCTTTTGTCTCCCACAGTGAAAGAGTACCGTATGTAGCCGTTCATGAACTGTCATGCGCATCTCAAAGTAGTCATCCTTCCACAGAAAGGTTCTGCGGAAGCGGCTCGTTGCCTGCCAGGTATTTCATTTGTTTGCTCCTATCCCAGGCCCATACCCCTTTCGCGACAGTAAAATAAAACCAACAGGGTATCATTCCCACAAAGTCCACCAGATAACTCCATAGCCCGACATTCTTTTTGGGTCTGCACGCCAACAAGAGTGATCTTACATGTTGAACTGGTGCGGCGCCGCCATGCTCATCCTCAACTGCCTCTCCCGCTGCTGCGCCTGCAACGTTAACCGGTCCACAGCGTAGCTCAATCTCTCCTTCTTCTGACGCAGCTGCTTCACCTTGAGCTCTTCTCCGGGCGCCAATCCATCGGCTGCTGATGCCCTAGTTCCGGCTCTGCTTGTGCTTCGAGATCGCGACGCCGAGGGCTCGTTGTTGTACTGCGACAGGCGACCTTCGTTGAGTTCACACTTGGCAATGAGAGACTGTTCGCGGCGCTCGAGTTTGTCGAGGTGATTGGACACGCGGGAAAGAAGATTCTCGACTTCGGGGCGGATTTCGGAAAGCAGCGAGCGTTGCGCATTGTGCAGGTCAGGCTCGGAGATCAGTTCGAAGTGCTGCATGAAGGGTCAGACGGCTTGATCCATGCGGCGAGAAACAAGGTGGCCAGTAGCGCATAGGTAGGGAGGCCGTACACGAGTGGCATGAAGAACTTTGGACATGCGGGGAAAGTCGTTGACTCCGGTGTCCAGGATGGAGATGGACGAGTCCAGCAACTGCATGCTGGATCGAAGGGACGAGACACAGCCTTGAAGAGGGTTTGCCATGACTCCAGATGCTAATAGGCATGCGACGCTATATCCAAGGTTGCGTGGTGGTCAGACTGAGGAGTTTGGATGCGCTTGTTTCGGTGGTGTTTACTTTCCGCAGTTGCGGCGGTCGTCGTTCCCCGCCGTAAAAGCAGCGAGGACTATGAAAGCGCTTAAAGCGGCATGGTCTTTTCCCTTCCGCGCGTGAGGGTTCTTGGCGCAAGAGCGCCGACTTCGACCTCATCGCCCGCCGACCCAGCAAAAGTCAAGCTCGTCCATCCGCCAACCCTCTCGAAACCACCGCGCTACCACCACCATCCGTCAAAATGTCCTTCCTCGGCAAGAAGTGGCCTGCGCCCGTCGGTACGTCACCACCGCTCCGCTCCCAGAGCAACCGCCGGCTGCCAATTGTCGCGAAACCACCAATGCTAACATGCACCCATCAACAGCCAAGCCCATGGCCCCGTTCTACATTGCCGGTAAGCATTGAAGCCCATCAGAGCCGATCGAACCCGAATGCTACCGAATACGACACGAATGCGACAATTTGGACAAGCGCGAACTGGAGACTTAGCAGAACAGCTGCTAATCTGGACATTGTAGGGGTGGTCGTCCTCTACGGCATCAACTCTTTCGCAACCACCATGCGTAACAGTGCGTATCTCCTTTGCTTTCCCGTTGAAGCTCGCACATGTTGCTCCGCGCTCTGGCTTGGTTTCAGGGTTCCCCTAAGCCACCTCGACTCTTCCCACTACTTCAATATGAGGAGCCTATCGGCTGACTTGATGATCCTGCAGCCGACGAGTTCAAGGACGACCCCCGCAACGGTGTCAAGGCTGCCCACTAGATCGACTGAGCAACAATATCGGCGGGTTGAGGGGGTGTATAATGCCCATACTAGATGGAGAAAATGGCCCTGTGTTGAAGCCCATGGTCGCATTGCGGCTAGACAAATAGCCAGAGAGCAATAAAGTCTCTTCTGAACAGCGTCCGGAACTATTCGGTACCTTTGGTTGCGTCTGCCGAGACCGGCGATAGGTACATACGCCATCGACATACTCTCTGGTGCTCGGCAGATAGTGTGAAAAGTTCCCCGCTCCCCGCATGCTCTCGTGCTCCGCCTCATCCTGATCACCTCATTCTCTCTCTTTGCTTTCACCGCCGGTTCAATCCCTGATCGTGCTCCTCGGTCGACGAGGGGCTAGGCAGCTTGTGAAACTTGACTTGCAAACGGCGGCGAGCGGCATGGCCCATAATATGCATGCGAGCTGCGGTCCTCAAAACGTGGAGCCTCTGAACATGTGCCCTGAACGGACTACTATTGGCGGAATGTTGGATCTCGAACTCTCAACTTTATGCACACGGGCTTTGCAGCCCCGGACGCTACCCGATTTCTTCATTAATCCCCGATCCCCGGTACCCGTAACAGCCTCGAGGCGCACAAAGCGAATACATATGCCGGGTAGCGGACCTGTGAGGATACGCGGCGTGGCTGATGGTCAGTGGTCCGCGCTTCCCAGCCTTCGAATTGGGCGAGGGCCGTGCCGTGACATGCGCAGACGCGGTTGCTAGAGCGGCAGCAAGGCTGACAGGCGGCTAGTGCAACCTGTTCGCCGATCTTGGCGCGAGTAATTCGGGGCCGGATTGTGGAGGCGGTCGGGTATTTGGGCATGCGCGGTCTTGAATGGCTCTGGGGAATGGGCACGTGTGACGTGTACAGCAGCGGCTCGAGCGGACACCATCTAAGCAACCGAGCGATGGTGGCTTGATCAGATCAGAGGTTGGATATAGGCAGATGGACAGTGCGATCAATATACGGCTGGAGTAGCGAAAGTGGGGAATGATTCGCGCGCTTGTGGCTGCCGGGCGACGGAAGCGGAAAGTCACGATAGCAGGTATAGACATCGGCGATAGAATCACTTCTCCCGATCACAAGGCGCTAGTTCGCGGGAGCAGCGCGCTCATGGCGCGCGTAACTCGGCAAAAATGTTGTTTTGCTTTTGACGCCTGAGCAGCATGCCGGCGTTGCCGTGCGTGATCAGCTAATCGAACGACGGCGGGCCGGCAAAGAGATTGCTTAAAGACATGGCCGATGGCTGAGACACGCTCCGCTGCAGGCTACGCCAAGAACGGGGCTTGTCTGCGATCGGAGCTGTGACGCACGTTAGATCCAGTCCGCCTTTTCAGTATTTGGCTGCTGCGGTCTTCATGCCGTGGGCGAAGCGACGTCGCAGAGCGCATGATATCTGTGCAGTAATCTACATTCAAGCTCCCGATTCTGGATACGGAATCAGCAGGCCGTCCGCTCATAATCAGGCGCTCGTTATTTGTGCTACCCGGCTCCTGAATCACACCGAGGCCGTGCGGGACCCTTAGGCAGCGTTAGGCATGATTCTGGAAGGTTGCCCGGTGGCGTAGAAGGACTGGAGTGTAGGCCGGTCGCCGGGAGAGTCGGCTTTGTGGTGCGGCCGGAAACGGGTGGGTGGTAGTTTCGAATCACTTCTGGTGGCTAAGCTTCTGCGTTTAAAGGGGCAGCGGGCAGCGGCGTTCTATAAAAAGGGATCCGAATGGGGCATGCAGCGACAGCGTGCATGGCGGGCTGACGCGAATCTGAGCTGAGCTGGGGCGGCGGCAAGGGAAGACCGCGGTGGGTGGCGCGGATGACGACTTTGCCCGCACCCTTTTTGCATCCTGTTTTTCATGGCTGTGCGAACAAGGCGTACCGAGGCGCCAGCCAGTTCCAGCCGGCCGGGCAGCCGGGCGCAGCAGGCAGAGCAGCCAGCGCAGCCCGACGACACCGCCATGCCGCGCTGCGCTGGGCGACGGGCGTCGTGAGAGATTACTCGCGCGAAAGAAGCCCCAACAGGGGAGCAGTGGCGGGGGTGGGCATGAACTTCCCAACGCCTAGGGCGCAGGGCGCAAGTAGGCATCTTATTTCCATTTGCCGGCGAGCACAGGCTTGGCCGTTGTCACTTTTGCGCCCTGTGCGCTTCTGCCCAGCGTGCAGGCGCGCTTATTTCCTTAGGCCCTTCTGGCTTCCCACGGCTCTCTAGTGCTGCACCACCTGACGACCCGCCGCCGAAGCGACTGCCTATGTGAGCGGTCCACCTCCTCGTTCTTCCTCTCTACACTTCCTTCTTGGGACTTGCCCGTCGACTGTGTACAGCGCTGCACCTGCGGCTTTCTTTACTCCGCCGCCCTCGCCTCCTCACGCCCGCCCCGACACACGTGCTGCCTTCTCGCCCGGTCGGGCTTCAATCCCACTGTCCCCACTCGCAAACACGCCGCAAACCGCGTCAGTAAGTGACTCCCCCGCTGAGGCTCCCACTCCGTAGCCGCCCGCCCAAACCCAGCTCTGCACCGCCGCCGCAAAAGCTCGTCGCTCGCACTGCCGCCCGGCGCGCTACCTTCCCGCCCCCTCATCTCGCTCCACCGTCACCTGCTCGGCCCTACACACACCGCCTAGCTGGCAAAGCCTTGCTGACCGGCCTTCTCATCCGCAACAGGCTGGACTTAACCCCACGACCATCGCCAACCGCCAACCCTTCCCCCTCCACCACACCATCCCACCCGACTGCTTTGTCTGGCAAGTAGTCGCAACGAACAATGACGACCATGGTAAGTGCCCCCCCTGTCCCTGCAACCTGCTCAAATCGCTCCGTCCGCTGCAGCGCGCTCCGCCGCGTTGTCAGCCAGGCCGAGCCTCACCCTGCAGCTTGCCACCCGGGCAAAAGTCTGAACGCACCTAACAACCTCGTTGCAGGATCTTCGCGTCGGTAACAAGTACCGCATTGGCCGTAAGATCGGTAGCGGTTCTTTCGGTGACATCTACCTCGGTGCGTTTCCTCAACGCCCCCCGGTGCTATACTCCTGTCTGACTCCGTACTAGGTACCAACATCATCTCGGGCGAGGAGATCGCCATCAAGCTCGAGAGCGTCAAGGCCAAGCACCCCCAGCTCGAATATGAGGCTCGCGTCTACAAGTCCCTCGCCGGCGGTGTCGGCATCCCCTTCGTCCGCTGGTTTGGCACCGAGTGCGACTACAACGCAATGGTCCTGGACCTCCTCGGTCCTAGCTTGGAGGACTTGTTCAACTTCTGCAACCGCAAGTTCTCGCTGAAGACCGTCCTGCTGCTCGCCGACCAGCTCATCTCCCGCATCGAGTACATCCACGCCAAGTCGTTCATCCACCGCGATATCAAGCCTGACAACTTCCTGATGGGCATTGGCAAGCGCGGCAACCAGGTCAACGTTATCGACTTTGGTCTGGCTAAGAAGTACCGTGACCCCAAGACTCACTTCCACATTCCGTACAGGGAGAACAAGAACCTCACCGGTACTGCGCGTTACGCTTCCATCAACACTCACCTGGGTGTTGAGCAGTCCCGTCGTGATGACATGGAGTCGCTTGGATACGTTATGCTGTACTTCTGCCGTGGCTCCCTCCCGTGGCAGGGCCTGAAGGCTGCTACCAAGAAGCAGAAGTACGACCGCATCATGGAGAAGAAGATGACCACCCCTACCGAGGTCCTTTGCCGTGGCTTCCCCAACGAGTTTGCCATCTACCTGAACTACACCAGGTCTCTCCGCTTTGATGACAAGCCGGACTACTCCTACCTCCGCAAGATCTTCCGCGACCTGTTCGTCCGTGAGGGCTTCCAGTACGACTACGTCTTCGACTGGACCGTCTACAAGTACCAGAAGAACGCCCAGGCCATTGCCCAGGCTGCCGGAAACCAGGCCGGTCCCGAGGACGATGACAAGGCCCGTGGACGCCACGTTACCAACACCGCTGCCGCCACCGCCGGTCAGACTGCCGCTACCGGTGCCGTTACCGACAAGCGCCGTGGCCCCGTCAACCCTCGCGAAGGTGGCACCGGAATGTGAGTTTAACGATATTATCCATCCTTGTAAGGGCTCTTTCCTCTGCGGCTTTAGTGCGAAGACGCCTGGCGCGGGGGTGGTGCAAATTTCACTGCTAACACACACATGATAGGCAACTGCGTTCTTCCAAGCGTGGCGGTGCTGATCAGTACCAGGCCGGCTACTGATGAATGACTGAGACAGCCCGGGCTAGGCATCATCAATCATCATCTCTTTTCGTGACATCAGTCGGAAGGCGCGGTTACTCTGATGGCACAGCAGTCAACATCGGGAAACGCGGCCTCGCCGTCCTTTCATGTCCGCATGGTTGGACGGCGGAGACTTTTGTTCACTCTCAACTCCTATCTCTTGTTTGTTCGGTTTGCTCTCATTAGACCGATCTCGACCTCCGCTCAATTTCGGCCCGTCAGCATCCTACCTGACAAAGGCACTCCGGTCGGTCTTGGTGCTCCACGCTTCGGGTGCGCCGGCCGGGTCTTTGGCATAGTAATCATGCACGCTCGCATCAGCGGCAGTGGGAAGGTATTGCACGGGGATCCGTAAGGATGGTTCATCTGGCAGAAGGCGAGTTACGCTCTCGACAAGCTCGGAAACAGACGACTCCCACCGTCGGACGGACTACCAACAACGACACTGGTCATAACCTGATATGGGATTCTCAGATTGCACTCATCTCTTCTTTCCTGCCTTTGACTGCAGCTCGACTAATTTCCCTTTGCACTCTTTCCTTGGGCTTTTTTCCTTTTGCATGCTTTTCTGCTTCGATGGTCTACAAATTTCCGGCACAGTGTCTGCTTGTGGGGAGGTTTTGCGTTTACATCAGGGGACGATCACAACACCAAATTGAAAGACAGGTTGGGGCTACCTTCAGAGCCTAGTACGGAGGGGAGGGGGGGAAGTACAAGCGGGTTTGGCCCCGGACCAAATGCTAGCATGACTGAAAAACAGTTGAGCGACGCTGGAGGAAAGACCGGCCTGTTCGAGAAGTGTTCAGACGGAAATGGTTACTACAATGCTCTCTTTAGTCATTCACAGAATTGGGTTTCCTAAACTAGTGTGATGTACGGTGACACGTGATGAAAAAGGTCCGAGATGCAGAACCGTTAGGAGCTCCGTCTGGGTAGCCGTTGCACCTTTAAATTTAGCGCCTCCGGACAATTAACACGTAGGAGGAAAAGGCGCGATTCATGTGCCGTGACTGTAGCTGGTGGACGATGCGCCGGCTGACTCAAAAAGCTTAACAAAACTCGCACGTTGATTTGCCGCCACAGCTCTGGGATCCCAAAAAGATTCCGGCCAACCTCACCTCTGCCGCCCGCGGCAAGAAGTACGGTCAACAACACGGCCGGAAGGCTCATCCTTCCTCAACCTAGCATTTAAGTTGCCCAACTTCCAGCGAATTCGGTCCCCGGTCGCAGGATCAAAGCAGCAATGCTCTCAACACGCCCGCTGCAGTCCATCTGCACCGCCTGCCGTTCGAAGCTGCGCACCGGCGCCACCGCCCTCGATGCCGGAAGCAGGACGTGGTCCGCAAGTAGCAGGGCGAGCCTGCACAAACGTATACGATTGAGCGCTCCGCCAGCGCCCTGCTCGTCGCATCCCCGCCACTTCTCCGCCTCGAGTCGAGACCGCAACGAACAGCCACAATCCTCGACGAGCGACGACAAGAACAACGATGACGCCACCGCCGCCACCGAGCCGAACGATCAAGGACAGGCGAGCGTAACAGAAAGAGAGGGGGACACCGATGCGAATAGTGGCGAACAGCAGCAGTGGCAACAGCGGCAACAAGAGGAGGGCGAGGGCGAGGGCGAAGGCGAGGAGGAAGCGCAGCACACCAACCCGCCGCCGCCACCAACGTACGCGCAGCTCGAGGCGGCGGCGCGCCAGGCCCGCCAGGCGTTCGGCGAGGCGCTCCCCGAAGCCCTGCTGTCGCAGGAGGAGTTCGTCGTGTACGAGCGCCTGTACGGCTCCCCGCTGCGGATAGCGCCCGAAGAGGTGCTGAGGGCTGAGGCCGAGGCCGAGGCGGAGCGGCTGCAGTTCGAGGGGCTCGAGGAGGGCGAGAAGATGCCGGACACCCTTTGGGTGGAGGGGAAGAGCGGGAAGCTGGAGGAGGTGGAGTACTATTATGGGGGACCGCAGGGTGGCAAGGTGGAACAGCAGGGTGAGGTGCTGGAAGATGAGGACATGTTGGCGGAGCGGATGGAGGCGTTGGAAGTGGATGGAGAGGAGGATGAGGACGGCGGAGCGACGGCGGATCAGATCAGGACGCACCCGTTGACGTTGATCGGGAGGTTTACGACCAGGCCGAGCACGCTGCAGCTGCCGAAGAAGGAGTTCGTTGAGCCTGTGTCGGAGATCTTGGCGGCGGCGAATAACAAGCATCTGGCCGATGTGTCGTCTCGGGTATTTGGAGGCCATAGGCTACCGCATTCGACAGCGACGCCGCGACCGATGGGTGGCGAGCTGGTGCAGAAGCCCATACCGTTGGAGCCGGGGCAGCTTAGCATGACTTCTATGGAAGGAGACTCGTATCTGGCGGCTGTCATGCCTGGCACGTATGCCGCTGTTACGAGCATCCTCGTTGAGGTCCGCAAGCGTCTTGGTAGTGAGTGGATCGAGGGCCTTCTCAAGAAGGAGAACGGTCCTCTGATCCTCGACGTTAGCTCTGGCGGTGCCGCCGTCGTGGCCTGGCGTGAGATCCTCAAGGCGGAGTGGGAGCGGATGCAAGAAGCTTCCGGCTCGTCCCCGACGCCCGCTCCAACTGGAAAGGCATCAGTAATCACCGGCTCTGACACGTTGCGCCGCCGCGCTGCTCGCTTCCTCGAAAACACGACCTTCCTCCCCCGCCTGCCCGACCCCATCCTCCCCGGTGAGAAGGTCGGGCCCAAAGCACGCAAGGTCTACGACATCATCATCGCGCCGCACTCCCTGTGGTCGATAAAGGAAGACTACATGCGCAAAGCCGCCGTCCAGAAATACTGGTCCCTTCTGGACCCGCGCGGTGGCATCCTGGTTCTAATGGAGAAGGGCCTTCCGCGCGGTTTCGAAGTCATCGCCGGCGCCCGCGCGCTCCTTCTCGACAACCATATCGCCAGTCCCGGCGCCACCCACGTCGAGTCGCAACCCTTGAACCACCTCGACCCGACGAACAAACCTCGCGTTTCGAAGAAGGAAGAGGGCATGATCGTCGCGCCGTGCACGAACCATGACGGCTGCCCGATGTACACAATTCCAGGCATCAGCAGGAATAGGAAGGATTTCTGCTATTTCAAGCAGAGGTTCATCAGACCGCCGTATTTGCAGAGACTGCTGGGCGCGAGGGATCGGAATCACGAGGATGTGCAGTTCAGCTACCTCGCGGTGCGAAGGGGTGGCGATATGAGGAGAGGCGAGGAAGGCGTGCTGCAGGGAGAGGAGGGCGTGCTGAGGGCATTCGAGGGCTTCGGAGACAGACATCGGAACCCGTTGGAGGAGTTGGACGATGTCGATGTGGAGTCGGAAGTTGCGGGGGCGGAGGCGAGCGAGTCCGCAGCCGCGGCGAGCGAGTCGGAGCCAGCAACAGCCGCGCAAGAGGAACAGGCCCCAGAGGAAGAAGAGGACTACGGCGAGGCGACCAGCCTCACGCTGTCCCTCCCGCGCATGATCCTGCCGCCGCTCAAGCGCCGCGGCCACGTCATCCTCGACGTGTGCACGCCGGCGGGCCGCCTCGAGCGGTGGACGGTGCCGCGCAGTTTCGGTCGGCAGGCGTACCGCGACGCGCGCAAGAGCCGGTGGGGCGACCTGTGGGCGCTGGGCGCGGCGACGCGGGTGCCGCGGACGGTGCGGCTGGGGCGCAAGGAGGAAGACGGGCCGGCGAAGACGGGCAAGATCATGGCGAGCGTCATAAAGGACGAGGAGAAGACGAAGCTGAGCAAGAGGGACAAGGCGAAGTTGAAGCACGAGAGGGGGAAGAACTGGAAGAAGGGGAAGGAGACGAGGCGGATGGAGAGGGAGAGGAGGGACGTGGAGAGGGGGGCGAGGGAGGATGAGGAGGATGAGGGCCTTTGAGGGTGAGTGATGGGAAGCTGTTTTGTAGAGTGTGGAGGGGTTTTTGTAAAAGTTATTGAGGTATATATAGCATCTCGACTCTTCGAACGAGCCTTTGGGCCGGCTTGATCTTCTGGGTAAAGGGTCGAAATGAAACGCCACTCTTATTGAACATTATCTTGTATCAATCTACCTTTGAAATTTTCTTTTGGTGCCCCTTTTGATGCCCATTTCGAAGTGACTTCCGGTCCTCAAATGAATAGATGTGAAGTGATACTGTCTACCCGAATGTGCTTCAGTGACGACGTCCACCTTCACAGTCTCCCTCCCAGTGTCTAAGCGGAGGTCTGTTTGTTTTGGCGAGAACAGCGATTCGCAAAGGTTGAAGTTCACTCCAGGGACGTCTATGGGGACTACATTAACACCTATGCCGCTATGCGTATAGCCCAAAAGCAACGCAAAGCTTGTTGAATCAACCCCTCTTAGTACCACTACCACCGCTACAAGCTCTTTTGCTTTTTCAGCTGTGAAGGAGAAAGCGCTCTCCATGTCTTCCTGGAGCCATACAGGTCTCTTCAGCCCAAATCTTGGAACCGCCGATGTTGGATGGTGACCTTGCAGTGTATGTGTGATAATCCAACCGCCTGTTCCGGACTTGTAGCGAGAGGGATCCGGGCCCCCTTCCAATTGCAGCACGTGCTCGAAAGAATGGCCCTCATAGGGCATGTTATTTTGCCGGACGTACAAGGTACGTAGGCTGCCGCCTCCCGGGTATTTGTCCAGCTTGTGGGCCCAAACGCGAGCAAAATGCTGTAAATACGCTTGGTTGTTTAAAATCGATTTGTAGCTTGAGTCGGCTTTGACGTCGCCGGTGAGTTGTTTCAGACGTACTGATAAGAATCCGAAGTTATGCGGCGGATATGGGCAGTAGATGGCCGCGTACCAGAGCCCATCAAAAGGTGGCGCGAGAGGGAGTGATATGCGCGTGCCTCTGTTGGTTTTCGCAAACGGCTCGCGAGGCCCGACCTCGTAGTATGGCACGACACTGCCCGACTTGGCGAAGTTGGCGGGACTCTTCGCAAGCAAGCCGTACAAATCAGCGGGAGATGCGTCCTCGTCGATCCACGCGAACAGGCTCTCGTCGGCGCTTTCCTTCATGATTTCTTCCTGCAGCCGGATGAAGGCCTTCTCCCCTTCGCCGTATATCATGGGCATGTTGACGCCGAAGATGCCCATGAGACAGTACGCCACATCTTCCACCCTTGATGTCACCCGCTTTGCAGCCCAAGACATCTTCTTCGCGATGCTGACGGAACCGAGAGACTTTTCGTGCATCAATATGTCCTCATCGATGCCGGTGATCTTCGCTAGCGTTTTGCTGAGCGCCAACTTGCCACCCAGCTCCACCCAGCCTTTCGAGTAAAAGACCACCTGCTGAGGCGCTATCAGCTCTTGTAGGGTCCAGTCCAGCCCCTCCTAAACCATTCGCTTTTCGAGACCATTCGAGCATTGCTATGGTCCAGGACGTCGAAAAGGTACGCGTAGCACACTTCGGCTTTCTCGTACCAGGCGAACATGGAGTTGATGGACTCGGACAGCTCCGCGCTGCTGCGCTTGTCTATACAGCAGGTATCGATCCAAATATACGCGTATCCGTCGGTTACGGATTGCTTGCACGCCATATCGAGCTTTTCGTAGCCCGCTTTCGCCTCGGGTTGCGCGCCGGCCTGGAGGTCTTCGTAGAGAACCTCATCGTGGCGCCATCGGTGGGAGAGGATGCTATATTGAGGAATATCGTCATCGGCAAAAGTCGAGAGGGTCCGCTCGTGTGCGTTGAGGAGACGCATGATCAGTGTGGGAGCGGTCTCTGTTGGGGGAAAGGTAGAGCTCGCGCATTGCAAGTGTTGCACAGCTGGAGCTTCGTTCTTTCCCCCTCACTGATTCTCTCAGCCTTGGGGACGACCAGGGTGCTGGCTGGAGATGATCTATCATTGGACTGATGGGGCCGGCGGGGTCGACTTTACTAAAAATAGCGACCTACTTAACCCCAGGGACCCTCCTTACCGCATCGGTCACTTCTTTTCACTTCCGCCCCCCCTCACCAGGAACCCTCGCCCCCTCCTCCACCCTCAACCCCACCAACCCGGCCCCGACCACCTCCCCCACGGGCGCCACGAACGCCATCTGACTCCAGCTAAACACGGTATTCCTGCCCCCAAACACGAAGACCTCGAACCTCCCCGCGAACCGCCCGTCCACCCACACCCTACTCCCCCCGCCCAGCGCGTCCGTCACCACGGTCAAATCCACCACCGACTTCCCCTCGTTTCCAATCTCGATCCTCACCGGCTCGTGCGTCGACGTCGTGTCGTTGGCCCAGATGCGCCCCGGCTGCCCCGGGTCGAGGTCGAGCGCGGCGCCGGCGGAGACGCTGCGCAGCGGGTAGGGCCACCCGTCGGCGGTGGTGTAGACGAGGGAGCCGTCGGCGGCGAGGGCGAGGGCGGTGTCCGGGCCGCGGAGGGCGAAGGGCCCGGTGGCGGCGAGGTGGAGGGTGTGAGGGGGGCCGACGCTGCCGCTGCCGCTGCCGCTGCCGATGTCGAGGGCGATCGGGGCGGTGGAGTCGTTGTCGGTGGTCGTCGTCGTGCGGGTCCAGGAGAAGAGCGTGGAGTCGGAGCCGTTCGCGGCGCCGGGGGTGCGGCGGTCGAGGTTCTGCCCCGGGACGCGCGGGGCGAGGCGGTCGACGGTGGCGGAGAGGGTGGAGGCGGCGACGTCGGGCCCGTCGAGGCCGCTCCAGGCGCGGGCGGCGACGAGCGGGATCCCCTGGCGCATGGCGTAGTAGGCTTCCAGCTGGGTGGTGGCGTCCGGCCCGTTGTCGTTCCAGGCGGCGAGGATGGCGCCCTTGTTGCCGCGCGCGCTGGTGGGGAGCTGCCGCGTCGTGTTGACCGGGTTGTAGTCGGCGGGCGTCCATTGCCAGCCGGCGTCGTCGGCGAAGTTGAGGACGCGGGTCGTGTTGAAGAGCTGCGGGTACGGCGCCGGGCTGATGGGCATGTGGTCGTTTTTGAGAGACATGTAGGCCCACCAGTCTTCCGAGTTGATGAGGGAGTAGCCGTCGGTGTGAAGCTGGACGGGGTCGGATTGGCCGTATTGCCAGTGTTGGATGATGACGTCCTTGGAGATGGTGAGGTTCTCCGAGGGCTCGTCGGTGCCCCAGATTCGGATCGTCTTGTTGGCCGTGGATTGGACGAAGGAAGACATCTCGTTGACGAAGCCGATGTAGTCGTCGGCGAGGGTCGAGTCGTATTCGTCGGCGCCGATGTGCACCTCCTTCGTCTGGAACCACGGTAGGAATTCGGACCAGATGCGCTTGACTGTGGGGATGGCTTCTGGGTGGGACAGATTCAGTAGGTCCTTTTTGTCGAGCGCCATTTCAGGCTTCCATTTGGTCAGATAGAGGCAGTGGCCAGGCGCTTCGATTTCCGGAACGACTGTGACTCCCTGAGAGGCGCAATGCTGCTGGAAGTCCGAGAAATCCGCCCGCGAAAGTGTCTCGTTGGGCCGCTCGATGATGCCGTGCAAAGACTCGTCTTCGGGTAGAAGCGAGAAATGGGAGTATACTTCATTCCAAGTCTCGTTATGGCCACGGTTCAAGGGGTAGTTGTCGCTCAGGTGATAGTGGAACTCGGAGAGCTTGAAGAAAGACGCATATGTGCACAGCTCTTTCAAGAAGGATGGCGCATAATACTTCCGGCCTGCATCCAGCATGAAGCCTCGAGTGGCGTATGCCGGAGCGTCGATGATACTCGTGGCAGGAAGGGCGCCGTTGGAGAGAAGCAGCTGCTGGAGGAGCGTACGCGTTCCCCACCACATCCCCCGGGCACCCGCGCCACCGATGTAGACACGATTGCTGGATACGGTAAGCTCGTAGCCTTCTTCCGTGGGCGTTCCATCCTCGTAGGCCAACTGCGAGCTGTCGCCGGCGAATGCGCCAAGGAAGATGCCGCTGCCATTGCTGGGGATGCCGTCGACTTTGTGCAGAGTCCAATTGACACCGAAGAGCTCATAGAGATCGTGTTGGAATGTCTCTGCGAAAGCGAAAGCTGTAGGGGGGATGAGAGTCAAGCCTTGCGAGTCTGCAGTCGACGCAAAGCTGCTGTCGATATAAATTGACTTGGGGGCTGATGCAAGGTCGAAGGATCCGCTGGCCGATGCGTTGTTTGGTATTGAGCTTAATACTGGTGGAAGCAATTGGAGCCCGCAGGCAAGCGACGCTGCGGATAGGAGTACCACAAAAGTTTTCATGGTTGCGGTCTAGCGGTGACGTGAAAGCCACTGGCGCGTTTGGTTTTGTACCTCCCGTCATTCCAGGGATGCTGATCATTTCCCCCACTCCCCGCAAGCCCGGTTTACAACCCTGTCACTGTGCCGCTTATCATCGCTGCTACCTCCTCATGCAACCCCACGTCCTGTTCCGCCCCGATGTGACATCCTTGGGCTGCAGAGAACTTTTTCGAATGGCAATAATTGGAAATTTGTGCTGTCACCGAGAAAATAGACTGCCCCGTTCGATTCATGCGTTTGATGCGCACGATCGGCAAAGTTGGTGACTACCCGAAGCGGTATGGAGATGTATCTTCAGCCGGATATTCGAATAATTGGTATTGACCTTAGTGAGACACCAGTACCAACGAACTCCAATCTTGCACTTGAACCTATAAAGCATTAACAGAATTATTTTCAAGCCTGTACTGACAAGCGGCAGCTTCTCCTCCAAGCATAAGAATGGTGTGAGTATGGAGGAGGACACAAAGAAGTGAAGAAGACAGGGAATGAGCCAACAACGAGCAACGACACGCCAGTGCGAACGTTGCCGATCTACGCCGGGAACAGCGCAGCTGCAGCTTCGCACAATGCGTGAAGTTACTTTGACGACACGTCGGTATCTCCACACATGCTTCGTTGTTTTGCTTCTTTGTCCCCATTCCCCCTCTCCTTTCTTTTGTGGGCTTTTACGGATCTTGTGGAGTTTTCCCTTCTTTTTCTTTCCAGGGTACAAATGGCTGTGCACAGGCTGCGTTCAAGCAGATGGTGGACACAATATCCGTCTTTCTTGCTGGCATGGTCATTTATTCAGCTAGGAACAGGTCTGCCAGCATATGAATCGTTAGTAGAAATACAAGTCTTCACAAAATACCCCGGTCCGGTGCAAAGAGATAGTTACGAGGAGAAGTATAAATTGTGTTGCGAATCATATCTCCTTTGCGACCCTACAACTGGAAAGCAAAGACAAACTTACAACACAACAACACAGCCACCTTTACCAATACAAACATGGGTTATGAGCGGCGTGCTGATTATGAGCCGGGACGAGAATCGCTATCTCAATGGCGCGAAGGATCACAGTACACGGGGAGCGCAAACCAGTGGCGTGTCAATGGCGAATGGAAACCGCCCTATGTCCCTCGAAGTTGGGACCATCCAGAAGTTGCCGAAAGGCAAAATGTTAAGCAGCCGCTGGAGTATCATAGCACTCCCCCTCAGGGCAAGGAGAGCATGAAAGACAGAAAGGGCTAGTCCAGACTCGCGGTAGCTACAATGAGCTGCTCGGTTTAGTGTACACTGGGTTAGTACAGTGTACAACCAGTTTACTAGCGGCAGAATGAAGTAGCCATATCCATTTTCTGATTTTTCGTCAACTGTACCAATGTGCCGATTCTTCTCTTCAGGTTCTTCATGTCTCGGGGCCATGTCAAACTGTCCTTGTGGGCAATGTCTTGTTATCTGCAAATTTCGAGTGTCGGCACCAGAACTACGATCCCGCCCTCCGAGCGGGGCGGGGGTTCCCTTTGCCTGAGGTGTGATTTACGGCGCTACATGGCTTGATGCAGATGTTTGTGAAGTTGATGAGTGATGGGTTGTAGACCCTGCGCTAACTAAGGGTCTTTGTGCAAGCACAGACCATCTGTCGTCATTCGCCGCCGCCGCCGCCGCCGCGACCCTCCAACGCTGCGCGTCAATCCGACCCCCCAGGTTGCTCTGCGCTTCTCCAACCTGCGTTTCGCCCATGTCGACAAGGGCCTGCGTGTGATACCGCTTCTGGAACCTCCCCGGCGCCATGAGGCTGGCAAGCCGCCCTGCCCAGCTTCCCCCCGCCGACCACGACCACGACCACAAGCAGGCAGAGCATTTGCCCGACGAGATCGTCCTCGAGATCCTGTCTCACATCCCGCGCACCAAAGAGTCGCAGTCTGTGCTCTGGGCCTTCTGCTTTGTCAAGCGCCAGTGGTACGATGTCGCCATCTCCCGCTTGTACGAAGATCCGTGGCTTGAGGGCTCCAACTTTAAACTCTTCGTCCATACCATCTGCCCCTCCAGGAACCTTCACGTCAAAAATAGCGAACTCGCCGGTCTCGTCCGTGTCTTGAATCTCAAGCATATCGTCCATCAAAGCACAAAGGCCACCACTGCTCGCCTCCTTAGCCGCACCAAGTCGAGTCTTGAGACCTTCATTGCTCCCCAGTCCGCCTTTGCCATCAACTGCTTTGCTGCCCTATCGAAGTGCACAAACCTTCGTGTCCTGGACCTTTCGCTCATATTTGAGGCCGTCAGCTTCTCCACCCTTGCGCATACGATCGAGCGGCTTCCGAATCTGAAGACGCTCTACTTCCCCCGCTCGTCCAGCGATAGTGCTTCCTTCGATGCCTCTACCATTGCCTGGCCACCCATTGACAGACTCTACTTGAGCGGCAGCATTGAGAATCAATTCATTAGGCGTCTGCTTAAGGACGACTTATTGTCATGCCGCCTTCCCGCTTCGCTGAAGACGCTTTCAATCACCCACTGTCCGCGTCTTGCCACACACGATCTCACTTCCCTGGTCCGCGCCGTCGGCCCACAACTGGAGGCGCTGACGGTCGAGAATATCCGCGGGCTCCGCGCCAACGCCATGGACCGTGTCCTGGACTTCTGCCCACGCTTGAAACTGCTCAGGGTGTCCTTGGATTACGTCACCTTCATGTTCGTTTACCGCGACCATGAGGATGAGGTGCGGTTCCTCAACCATCCTTTGGAGAGATTAGAGCTCACAGATTCCGGGAACATGGGCTGGTCTCTTGATCCTGACGAGGTCCTCAAGGCAGGCGACCTCGCCGATGCCATCCAGGACGGCACCATACCGAATTTGCGGATCATCAGAGTCTCCATGTCCGCATTGTGGCATGTTGATGATGCGGATGAGATGAGGCGTCTGATCGATACCATGGATGCAACCTTTAGCAAAAGGAAAGCGGAGAACTCTGACCTGGAGAACAAGGTAGTCGGCGTGTGGACCATGGAAGATTGACCTCGCTACCGAGCATACCCTGCTACATTCTTATCCCGAAAGCACAAGACCGACGAAGTGCCATAGCCTTGTTGGAGGTCGGTTTTTTGATATATGATCTATTCTGCCACTAACACGAAAGGCTTCGGCAAGGTGTTCTTGGAGTAAATAACGGTGGATTTGAAGGGAGTATTGTAGTTGAAATTACTGCTGTACAGAAATGATTGAACATCAGTTTTTTGTGAGCCCTCAAGCAACGGCGTCTCGGGTAAAGGAGCATTACGGCGATTGTGGTTGTAATTTACCGGGGACAAGGGTTTCGCGTTGCGGGGTCATCGTCATATTCTTCGAATCTAAGAGACAAGAGATGAAACAACCTAAAAGTATCAGAACAGTGAAGTGCTTTGGTGAGTGAGCTTGACGAGCAAGCATCAACAGCCCATATCTTGCAGGTAGGCTTGCGCGCGAGTCAGTCTTATCGATAACACCATTGACTCTATCGCGTCACCATAGGCTCCGACTCTTCCTCGCCCAAATCTCTCTTCCTCCACACCCCAGCTCTTGCACCTGCAACCCTACGACCGACACGATGTCTGGGCCCGCGAAGCGCAAGAACATGGCTACCACGGCCGACGGTGCCCAGTACAACAAACGCCAGCGTCCGGACAACTACGCCGAGCTGATGGCCATGCCGCCGCGTCCGCCGCCGCGCCCGAATGTGAGCAAGCCCGCAACCGTCACCGTCAAGCACAAGGAGAAGGATGCAAAGCAAGAGGAGAAGATAGAGGAGGAAAGGATTGCATCTATTGCGCCTCACGCACAGAAGCCAAATTTGTGGAAGTGGACCAAGGACGGTCCAGGCAACGATCCGGCCACGCGCAACAACAGCAACAGGGGATTTGCTAACGGTACGAAGCCGCGGAAGGCTGCTCAGGATGAGACGACTTCGGCGATCAAGAGCGAGACGAGTGAGGTCAAAGAGGAGCCGATGGAAAAGGTGGAGAGTCAAGACGCGAAAGACGAGGGCGCCCACAACGACGGCACGGACAACGAGAAGAGCCACGACAATGCCTCGGAACCCGAGGCTCCTGGATCACCGGTCGATGCACCCGAGACGCACTTCGCGACTTTCACACCTATGGGACAGGGAAAGGTGCTCTACAAGAAGCCAAAGGGCGAGCAGAACCATGATGAATATAAGGGCAAGAACAAGAAGAAGCCAAACCAGAAGGACCTCAGATATGGTCAGGCGTCTGCTCTGAACCTTGACGATTCTGCCAGTGACAATGGGGAGGGTGTCGAAGCGATGCGCTATCTCAAAGGAGTCAGGTACGTTCAGATGCTCTTTGCTCTCGAAGCTGCTCATGTTTGTTGACCTGCCTGGAGACTTGCACTCTTCTCCTTCCAGGGCGAACGAGCATTCCATGCTCCTCTCAATACGCACACCCAGTTTATGATCTACTGATGGTGAGTATGCAGGCTTGAGGCCAATGGTCTTCCCATCACCTTCAGAGGCACCGAACCCAGTGACTCTCGTGCGATTTACAACACCTCTGTCGGCGATACACGCGGATTCTATGAGGATGGCGCCTACGTTGCCCGTTCTCGCCTGATTGGACCCGTGATACCTCCTGGCTACACTGCCTCCGAGGCTTTCGATGAGGAAGAAGGAGGCTATGAGGATGAGGATGAGTATATGGAAGATGAGGAGTTCTACGTCGAATGGTAAGCAAATGGTGCCGTAAAATAAACGAAGTCATACTAACACTTTTCGGATAGGGTTGATGCTCAGGAGGAATACCACAATCGGTTACTACTTCGCTTCGAGGGCTACCGCAACCTCATGGCTCAGACGCCGACTGAAGACCAACAGGCATCCCTCGACAGAGCTCGCTATTGCACTTTTCCGAGGAACCCTCCCAAGGTCATGCGACAGGCCGTCCGTCGTTGGCTTAGTGTCTTCACTGATATGCCTCCCCATCCGGTTCAGGTCGCACAGATGGACTCTTACTGCGTGTTGAAGCTGCTTGATATTCTCAAGCGCAAGCTCGAATGCTTCAAAGACGTCGAGGAGCACATAAGCCTCTGGATCTTCGCTCTACTGGCTAGACTTTGCGAGGTCATTCCAATTTATTGCGACGAAGCCAGCATTGTCCGTGAAATGGCTCTCAGGGCGCTCATGGTACGCGTCACTTTCACGGGAGAGCACATTGCGGAGCTTGAAGACAAGGTACCCCAGTACTACGTCGAGGACCAGGACTTCTTTGAACATGTGGACGCGGATCCGAGACCGGCCAAGAAGCAGGTAGAGGAAGACGGAGCCGCCGCTCTGAGGAAGGCTCTGGAGGAGAAGAAGCAGCTTATCATGAAGAAAGAAGAGCTTAAGAAGCGTGTTGAAGAGATGCCTCGCATGATGAGCAAGCGTGAGGCCTTCGGCATGTCGCCCAGAGATGCCAGCAGCGACGACGAAGAAGATGGAGAAGAAGAAGGAGAGACGAAGCCCGGCCCGATGCAGGATGCAGTTGGATCCCAGGAACCTGCTCTTGCGGGGGAAGAGGACGAGTCCGTTCAGGAGGGAAACGATAAGCCCAACCCCAACGCGAACACGCGCACCACGCTCAACATGATCCTCGTCGTGGCCTGCGATGTCTTCGGACAGAAGGACTTGTCGAAGTATTTGGAGGTCTGGGGCGAGTACGATTACCCGGAGCCGTCGGTCGAGCAGGTGGAGGCGCATGCGCAGTTGGAGGGGGAGGATAATTATTCTTTGCTGTCGCCTATGCTCTCGCCTATCGGCTCACCGATTAGGTAGAGCAATCGGACATATGCAGAGCAACCGGTTATTCGTACAGCAACAGGCTCTACTGCGAAAGGTGGGTGCAGCCTTAGCCGATTTCTATTGGTGCTTCTATAGCAAATTAAACCTCACTGGATTTATTGGAGAATTTTACATTTGGATACTGTAACATGAGATGACAGGCTGGCTGATTTCTACAGGCCCGTCAGATGCAGCATAGCCTGCAGCCGGGACGCAGTGCCGCGCGAAGTGGCACGCGAGCTGGTTTTCAGCCTACTGGTTGCACTGGGCTGACTTCAGGTGCCAACTATTGGCTGAAGCGCTACAGCCTGCAGGATCCCCCTCTATTCAGCCAGCGTGGTCCAATGGCGGCGACAGCGGACGGAGGCAAAGATGCTTGATTTTGCTATGTGAGGCTGAGTTCGCATGCATAGCCCCACTGCGAAGACGACGTGGAGGTCTCAGCCTCGACAGTGCGCGAATATCAGCGTCGTCGCACTTCAAGACACTCAACTTAGACCCTTCCCACCAAACGCCTCTTTTCGAGCACTCTCTTCTAGCATGTCTTATGGCTCCTGCGGACGCCTTTTCGACTGCCTCCAATGCCTTCTCGGTAGTTGGGCTGGCTGACATCGTCTTTAAGTACGGCCGCGAGGTGTGCGAGACACTTTCGAAGCTCCACAATGCGCCAAACGAAATCAAAGACCTCCTCGTGGAAATTGAAAGCGTCAAGGAGCACACTACCCGAGTCAAAGTTCATTTGGAAGACCTCGCACGGTCGAGCCTGCCACAGCGTAGCAAGGATTTGGCGCCACTCCTCGAGGCTTTGCTCCTTCACTGTCACGAGGAGTTGGTCGTCATAAACAAATCCATCACTGAGTCAACATTGTCCAAAAAGGATGGTTGGTTAAAGAAGCTCAGGAAGAATGCGAAGTGGGTGTTGGACGAACAGGACATCACCTTGGCGCGACTCCGGCTGGAGCGATGGAGGAAAGAATTGGAATCAGCATTGATCCTGGCTGGGAGGTGAGTAATTCTTGTGCAAACGTGCCAACCGGTGATCTTGAGACAAGCGCTTACAAGCTGAAGGACAAATGACGTTTTGATCTACGCAGAGGTCGCAAACACCCGATCCGATATTGCTCAAGCAACCTCCGACTCGACGACGGCCTTTGCAGGTCTACGTACCACTGCATCCTCCATCGAGAATGGGATTCATACCATCTCCGCGACCGTGGATACCTTCACCCGAGACAACAACGTCCAGATCGGCGACATGAAGGATGTTTTACTTGATACACAAGAAGCAACGAAATCCGGGAATACCAAAGTCCTCCAGAAGTTGGACGCTGCCGCAGACAGCTCACATATCCAGTATTCAGCTTTGCAGAAAGACATTCGTGGCGGAGCCAATGCAGTCCGAAAGGACATCCACACCATGTCTCAAAGCATGAGGCAGTCGAGGAGGGAACAAGCACGGAAGCAGCGTTCGGGAACCCGAAAGATGATGAACAAGCTTGAAGAAGTCAACGCGAACATGACGCAAAACTTTGCGAGCTTGAATCTCACTCGGGCGGGGGAGACGGCTTTCGTGTTTGAGGGCACCAATCTCGAGTCAGTGACACTGCCACTCGAGCTTTTGCACTCCGAACTTGTCAAAGCTCTTCCAACCCTTCAATCGCACTCGAAGATCAGAGTGTCGCAGTCCGAGGCTACATGGGTACAACGGCAATTTGAGACGGTTCGCACAGCAAGCTTTGAAATCTCGGCAAATGCCACACGTTCAAGAGCGGCAACTGGTCTCCCTACAGCTATTGAACGGCAACCATGGAGGCAGAGGGCTGTCATGCATTCAATACCTGGATGCAGTGTCGTTTTTCCGAGATCCTCGAATGCTGTGCGCCCTCTGTGGATCCTCTCTCAACGTGAATCTCTAAAGACACCACTCGGAATTCTGGACTTGACAGTCATCCGTTCCAGCAGCACAGAAGAGGATCTGGAAGACGCGGAATTGGAATCCTTGGCCATCACATTCTGCCCCTCAGAGCAGTTCCGATTGCCCGGTATATCAGCAAACTTTGCGCGCCGCCTCCCCTTTGCCCGTCAGCAAATCCCAGCTACCATCCGTATATGGAACATCATACCGCAAGATTCGCCGGCGTTTGCAGCAGCAGCAGCTGATGATGTGCACGCATTGACAGGGCTTTTCGAGGCTGGTGTAGCCTCACCCTTCGATCGCACGTCTGAGGGGCATTCCCTTGTTTCCGAGGCCATGAAGAATATGAGCTGTGGAGCCTTCAGGCTACTCCTCGAGCAAGGTGCTGGCTTACACGAAATAGAATCAGCATATGATAAAGGGGACGATTTTGATATGGTACACTCCAAAAGCGACCTTTTGAAAATTCACCAGATGTTTTCGTTACTCCCTAGACACCTACCCGACCTTTTTGCCGAATCAACCATACTTGCCACAATTGGAATGCGTCCATTATTGGTCGCTTTAAACCCATTTAACTCAATTTTGGTAGACTTTGAGTCCCCTGACGCGGAGTTGCTTTCTTGCCTCAAATCCAGTCTGCAACTCGTTCTTGACCATAGCCCCTATCAGGTAGACCGTTTCGTTATTCAAACGCTTCCTCTTCTCGCCCTGCTCATGCTATCAATCGCAGCCGGCTATCCACTCTTCAGCATATCTCGGCTATACGAGTTATTGGATATGAAGTTCCCGGTCTCAGGGTATTTGAGCTCATGTATATTCCATCTTTTCCCGGCGTTGTTGAATTTTCCTCTCGTTGACGGAGGTGAATGCACTCTTTCATATCTCGTCGAGCTTCTACGAAAGGGGGCACCGCTCGATTTTATGCAAAATGGGCTCACTTTGACGGATCGTGCATTCGAGAACATGGAGACTTTACTCTTGTGGAAAGCAACTGTTCAGAGAGCCGGGTTTGAATTGAGCGAGGCACATTGTGTAAATGGAAAATCTTTGGAAGAGCTCTGGACGGACTTGCTCGACAATCTCCGAAGGCTTCCGGATGACAAGAAGCTCATTATGGCGTGCGATATGGATCAGTTAGGGGACATGGCGGAAGCTTTCCTGGCGCAGTCCTCTCGTTTGAGGGAAGCCTGGCTGTACGGTATGGAGGTGGATGACTTCCTTCTCATGGGCGTAGCAAGTCTCTGGGATTGACCGCGATTATTTCTGAGTCTTCGAGCATGCATTTTCATCGTTAATTTCCCAAATAGGAGATACTTTGCTACGTAATTGAATTATTGAGCGGACACAATGTAGTTTATGAATATTCCGGTAATTCAACAGCATTTTGCGTATCGTTTTATGCATGTCATCTACTTCTTGGACTAAGGTTCGAATCAATGCAACACTCACAGCGTGTACTGATCCTCCGCTCTTCAGAAGAAGGTGAAAGGTCGAAACCCAAGTGCGCTTGAATGCGTGGCCGAAAGCTCAGTCAAACAAAGGGCATGATGAATCATCAGGTTACTCACTTCATATTCTAGCGAAATTCTGAAGCTCTCATTTATCGATAGCTAACCAATCGTGCCTCTTCATGGGTCGATTGCATGCCGCAAGGTTCCACAGTGTGAATACATGTGTGCCAAAGAAAGGCTGTTCTGTCACACATAGCCCGGCGTCAGCGCCATCCGAACATATCCTTTCTGTCACTGCGAATATCTTTTTCACACTTTTCTTTGCCGGGATTGTCTTCAGATGCTGCCGAGAAGTCTTTCAAAAGAGATCAAGGTCTCGGTCAGTGCTGTGATGGTCGCATCAGCGGAGACCAGGAACCAGTTGAGCACCTTCGAGACGCCCAGCTCCATACGAGAACTTCCAAAGCCTGTCTACGCTGAAACCAAATCTCACTTGTGAGTTTCCCATATAAATTGCGAAAGCAAAACCCCTTGCATCAAATACGGACGGTTAGCGCAATGGGCATGCTCCGGCACAATACATTGCCACCGGGACCTTATAGCGTAAAACCCGTAGGTCTGTGATCCGTAGGGTGTCTTCCCCATTAGGTGAGCGCTTGGTAGCAGTTCGCGAGTTCGATCCTAGGTTGGTGTCATACTACGGTTCCTGCACTGATTCGGAGGGTTGGCTCGCATCATTGGACTGCGGCTGGGTGCGTGTTGCTTTTTTGCCCACGGCCAACTGAAGCCCTCGCACGGATATTGTCTTGAGTCGACGTTTTCGAAAACCATGCGGCGCGAAGTTTCGGTATCGCCAGTCTCCAGTGTACCGGCACGGACGAATTATCTTTCGGGAGCAGTGATCTGGAATTACTCACCCTCCCGCTGATGCTGCTGCGCCCCCAGCTGCTCGAGATATTCCCGGATCTGGTGACGTCCAAGAAGCTGGATGTATCGCTGTCGGACGCTCGATAGATGTAGTACGGACTGGAAAAGAGCATGCTACCGTGAATACAAGCTTCGTAACCTCATCAATGGTGTCTAAGCTGTTCTACTGAAAACACGAGGCCGGAGTCCAGTCAGTCGGTCCCGTATCTCCCCAGCAAATTCATCACGTCACAACCATCGTGTAATTCCCGCCCGTCGCCACCACATCCACCCTCACACTCCCATCCTCCCCAACCTCAACACCCCCAACCTCCTCCCCATCGACCTCGACCGTCACACCCCCCACCTCCCCCAAATCCCCCACCACAACCTCCCCCTCCGTCCCCTCCGGCGCACTCCACCACACCACCGTCGACGACGACGACGATCCATCCCCACCCCTCTCCCAGCCCGCCTCAAACCTCCCCAACGGCGTCACGAACCCCGCCCGCGCCCACGCCAGATCCCCCCACCCGGGCACCACCGCCCACCTCCTGCCCGCCAGGTCCCTCACGCCCAACCCGACGATCCCCTCCGTCAGCACGCTCGTCGGGCCCGCGCTCCAGCCGTGCGCGTGGCTGACGTAGCTCGCGTCGCCGCCGTAGCCGCGCTCCGCGCGGTACCCGAAACTCCCATCCGTGCGGTACCCCTCGATGACGGTCGAGCCGCCCGAGCCGTCCGGGTGGTCGGCGTACCAGCCCCACGACCGGCGGACGAGGGCGAGGGCGCGCCGGGCCGCGCCGGCGGCGACGTGGGCGCGCAGCTCGAGCGACGAGACGAAGGGCGAGATGTTGCCCGGGAGCTCCGGGGGCTCGGCGCCGAGGGGCCCCCAGTTGGCGGTGAGGGCGGCGGAGATGGCGGCCGCGAGGTCGGGCGGCGCGACGGCGAAGTGGAGGGAGAGGGCGTTGGCGTCTTGCGGGTGGAGGGCGGTGGCGGTGGCGTTGTCGCGGTAGAGGGAGGCGGCGGCGTCCCAGGTGTGGGTGTTGATGGCGGTGCGGAGGGCGGAGGCGCGCGAGAGGTAGGTCGTGCTGAGGGTGGAGTTGGTGGTGTTGGTCTGCCAGTCGGCGAGCGTGGCGGCGGTGGTGAGGGTGTGGTAGAGGCTGTGCGGTGGGAGCGGGTGCGGTTAGCGAAGAAGTGTTTTCTGGGGAGGGAGAGGCGGAGGGGGCAGACTTACATCATGTTTGCCTCGGTGTTGTTCCAGCCTTGCTGCCACCGCGCCCAGTCGCGGGTGCCGGTGACGTTGAGGAGGCCGGAGTCGTCGACTTTGCCGTACACGTAGTCCATGGCTTTGAGGTACCTCTCCCAAACCATCTTCAGGAATTCGAGGTCGCCGCTGTAGAGTACGTAGTTATACGTTCCGATCATGGTCCACATATGGTATGTATCGCTTCCCTTCTGCAGCAGCGGCGGGCCCGCCTCCGGAATGGCGCCATCGGCTTCCTACAATCTTCAGTCAGCATCCAGCCCGCGCCTAATCAACCGAGAGTCTTCTCCGACTGCCGCGAAACGTACCTGATAATTATACATCACCTCCAGCGCATTCCTTACGCTCTCCAGCTCACCCGTACTGACGTATGCTGCTGGAACCGCGACACCCATATCACCGGGCCACACGGCTCTGTCCCTCTTCGCGCCATCTACAATGACCGTGCTACCGTTCGAAAGAGTCCCGTTGTTGGCCCAACCGGCGCTCAAGCCAGGCCACGCGCGGCCCGTCCCCACCGGTACCGCATTGGTCTGCAGCGTGTATGCGCCCGCGTACCAGATGCGGTTGAGCAACTCGTCGTTGCTATGAAAGTAGCCCTGGTAGGCGCGCAGGTTCGCCCACGTGGGCTGGAAGGCGATCTCCAAGTCTATACTGCCGATATCTATCGTCGCGGAGCTGGTAGAGTTGGTGAGCAGGAAGAGCGTCAGGTATCGGAAGCCTCCACGCAGCTTCTCATCAGGCATGACGTAGGAGCGGTTGCTTGTGGCGGCGGTGTTGAACGACGTGTCGTAGATGGCGCCGTCACCCGCTTGGAAGAGGCCGTTGGACGAGTCTGATGTGAGCCCGATCCAGTTCTTCGCTTCGCTGAAGGCCAGACCGAGGGTGCCAGCACCATTTGCGGTGTAGGAAATGTGAACGATTCCGCCAACTTCCCGGCCGAAGTCGAACACGAGTGCCGAGGCATTCCCTTGAAGCGTGGACGCGCCTGGGTATGATGAAATGATGGAAGCATTGGCGAGAGAGAGGATAGAGCTGGGATGGACGGTGCGCGAGGATGGCGCGTAGATATTGGCGTCCCATGGGCCTGAAAAAGCAGCTTCAGCAGGGCCGTCGCACACAGTGTCTCTCCAGCAGGACTGTGCGAGCACGGTGGATGATGTCAAAAGATAAAGAAAAGCCCATGTTGCTTCTACTATGCTAAGCGGCATACTGCCAGATGCTGCTTGCTTCAAGAATGGAAGAACTTCAACCAAACTTTCGAGACCATAAGGGTTTGAAAATCAAAGGGAAGTGAATGGGGTTGGACTGAGCGTGGGTGTACGTGATGGGAAAACCAAAAACAATGACCCTAACCGTAGTCTTTTAAGCCCTTTCTACGTCCAGTATGTCAAGCTTTCTCTCCACTACCATCTCGCAGAACTTGCCAGGGGCAATTGTCAAAAGAGGAAAGGCCACGGGAGACGTTGTACCGAGGGCGCAAGCGGGACAATTGGTGCCGTGTCGATCCCCCGCATCGGACGCGGAGATTGCGGAGAAGACCCGTCACCTCATAGTTTGCCAGCAATACGGCCCACTTCCGGGACATCTTCAATGGCGCTGGACGTCGCGCGTTCGGTACGGCTTCTGACACGCTGATCCGGCCACTGATAGGCCCTTCGCTTCTCAGGTACTGCGCTCAGGGGCCGAGAGATGCTGTCGACGACCCAGACGCAAATGAAGAACTGAAAGAAGTTGAAGACGGCCGAGAGAAGTAGCATCCATCGAGCGGACTTCGCCAGCATGCAGCGTTCGGCGGTCATCATGAGGGCCACTTGAGACTCATCTCCCAACATCCACGGCAGAACCTTACAGAGGTAAACCTCGATGTCGAATTCGCCCAGAAACTTGCTACCGCTCTGATCCAAGAAATCGGAGCTACCGTTGCTGACGAAAACGGCCACGCATGCAGCAGCAGAAAGGCACTACCAGTATATCAGTAGGTACCGTGCGAGGCCCGGAACAACGTTTGGCCTTACCAGGTTGGTCCAGAGGCCGGCACTGATGATGACGCGCGGGTGAAGGAAGACCATCCTAGCCGGCACATGGCGCATCAAGTGGCATTCCTTCTGAGTCTGGAGTTCGTCAATTCAAACCGCGGAGCTCTTGCGAGGAGAGTGACTTACCAAGGAGGTCGGGTTGCGGATCTTGCGGATGAGGCGAGTCCAACCGATGCGGCAGATGGTAATTAGCAAGGCCAGAAAGACTAGAATACCAATGACTCCAGAAACGCAAGCAATCTCGATCGACCACAGGTGGAGCACAAAGCCAGAATCGCCAACTCTGCGCCGCTGGGTGAATGTGCCTCTGACATGCGTGTCGGGGCCACCGTGCATGCGGACGAACATCCTGGCAGGAATGTTCATGGCCAGGACCAGAGCCGAAAGCACAAATTGGATGGCACAAAGCCAGAACAGGAGCTTGGGCCTGTTCTCTTCCTTCATGGTGGCTGTGCTAGGTTGAAGAGCTGTGCGCTTTTGACGAAGACGAGGTGGCTGCGAGGTCGTTGGACGAAGCGCGGGTGGCAGTGAAGCGGTTCTTGGCGAGTGCAAAAGGAGCGATCCGTAAGAGATGGGGAGCTGGCTTGAGCAGATTGTCGCAGAGGTTGGGGTCGTCGGAGCGATGAAGAGGAAAGGTGGAGGGGAAGACGGCGGGCAGATGAGGGAGGTGCGGGCGTCGCGTTTTGATCAGGAAGGCGCGCCACGACCCGGCGGACGAGACCTAACACACACACCAAAATATCTGAAAAATGCGGCAGAGCCGGATCATTCACTGTTTCTGTCTGTGTTTACACTCTACCGTCACTCCAAACCATCTACATCACCGCCACCCCGACAAAATTCCCAACCGCGCCGCACTCATCAGACAACCTTGGCTTGCCTCGAACAACCATATCCACCTCTTTGTACCATGCCTTCCACCTCCAAGAAGTGCCGCGCGGGCCAACAGCTGGCAGACCACCTGTGAAGCGGGCCAAGAAGCAGTCCAACACTACCGTAACTATACTCCGTAAATCACGTCGTCTCAGAAGACTTCCGACACCTCCTCCCACAGACTTACTTGACCTACCACCCGAAGTCTTTCAGAATGCCATGCGCTCCATTACTGAGGACATTCCAAGCGCACCCACTACCCGCTTCGTACCTCGTGAGTTTCCTCTGCACGCTTGCAAAACCCACGGGTTGCTACTGAGATATCAAGACACAGAGCTAATCTTTGTAGACACTTTCAAACGAGAGATCGACGCAGAGACCTTCTGCTGGTCCGCGACTCTGGTATTTGAAGAAACTCAGTGTCATGGCATGCCCGGCTATTGCTGTTGAAAGAAACTACGCTCTGCCGTCATTTGAAAGATTGTAGATCAGTTCGTGGGATTTCAGCGGGTACAAATTGCGCCCAACTGGTCCAGGTTTCCCGAGATCCGGTGACATATTCCTGGATAAGCAGCTGAAGCAAAAGTCCGGATGTAGATGCAGTACTTGAAAGTTTTCAAGAACGTCCGGGGGTGGACTAAAACCATTTGAGTAGATATGAAATTTCCTGACGTGACAGGCTCAAGAAGGTAAACCAGTTTCGCAACCCACCATGCCGCTTGAACTTTTACAATGAGGCGTGCGCTCTTCTCCTATAACACCATTGACGCCGCTTACCCAGATGAACCTAGATCGCTAAGTCAACCGAAACCCCCATGTACGCTTCCATTCAAGAAATGTCCGCATCGAACGCCCCTTCGATCCTTGCCCTCTCGATTCACTCCCATCGTCACGAATCCGGTATCCAGCCCAACTTCTCCATCGGCCACCTGATCCACGGCTTGCTCCCCTCATCCAAGGCCTCGTGGATGCCGGAGAGCAGGTGATAGACCCATCCCTCCATCCACCAATTGTTGCCGAGCTCATTCAGCAGCACGACGAAGTAGGCGAATATGGTGAGGGCGACGGGCTGGCGCTGCTGCAGGCAGAGCACGAAGTCGTCCGAGACGCGGTACAGCCAGATAAATACGGTCTGCGAGAAGGCCGACGACGACGAAGGGCCGGTCTGGCCGCCGTCGTCGAAAATGCACGCGAAGCAGCGCGAGGCGTCGTCGATGGCGGCGAGGTAGGTGGGCAGGTTGGGGCTGTCGCCCGCGATATCGGTGACGAGCTGGCGCAGCTCGGCGATGCGTGGGTGCTCGTCGTCGGATGCTGGAGCGTGGCCGTAGAACTTTGCCACGCGGGCCGTGGCGTTGGTGAAGAGAGGGGAGAGTGGGCCGTGGCGGATGCTGTTGTTGGTCGTCTCCATGATGGCGCGCACGCCGCGGAGGAGGATGAGCCATTCGGCCAGCCCGTTGTCGCTGAAGATGAGGAAGTCGCGCGGCTTGGGCCCCTTGGCGAGCGTGTAGAAGCAGGAGAAGACGGCGAAGATGTAGAGGGCTGGCGCGTTGATGGCGTTGACGGTGGGGATGAGCGCGCTGGCTGTGCGCAGGCCGATGTCCCAGTGATGGTCGGCTTTGGCGATGTAGTAGGCGCGCTTGGATGTTCGAAAGTGGGCAAGGTGCCGAGCGGAGAAGGCCATGAGAGCATGGAGGACGAAAGGATGGGAGAAACCCAGCTGGGGGACATTGATTCGATAGAAGTCTTGCATATCGGTAACGTTTGAGATGGTATATGCAGTTGAGGTGGAATAGTTGTGCAATAGCTCAAGATCGGCCACATTGGAGAGGCCAGTAGGGCGAGCTACAGGTGCGGGAGTCGAGCCACTCTCGTAGCCGGAGAAAGGACTGGGGGCCCCACCCGGGCCAGATGGGGTTCTCGGTCCCGTTCTGAGGGCATCTCGAGGGCTAAGATGGTCGGCTGGACTAGATGCTGGAGAATTGGAGGAGTTTGCGGTGGGCGTAAAGTCACATTGGATCGAGTGTCGAACACAATTGGTGCACTCGGGCCTCTTTTCATCGCACTGCTCGGCATATATTAGAATGATAGGCGCGGCCTGGAATGTCAGAAGTGGGTGAATTCCGGTATGAACAGTGCAGGACGAAGGATAGACTCACAGAGACGTGTTCGTCGAATAGGGGCCGGGCAGACGTAGTAAAGACCACTCACCTTGATCCTGCGACGCTTGCAGTTCTGGCAACCGAGACGGGATTTCCGATGGGATCGCCGCGACGCTGTGGGCCCTCTGTTGTTCTGCTCCAGCTGCTGCTCGGACATGATCACATGGCCAGACGCTTGGGAAGGCTGGCGGAGTAAGCAGCGCCCACTGATTGGAGCGAGTCAAGCTGATGGTGTTGCAACAGGGCGTCGTTAAGGAAGGCAGGAACAGAGGGGCTGCTGGGTCTTTAGCCACCGAACGAGGAGGCGCAGCCCGTCTGCGCGCCCCAGATAGCGCGAAACAGGCAAGCTCGGGCCCACTTTCGCCGGGAAATCGCCGCGACCCTGTCCGCGTTCCCGCGTTCCCGCGTTCCCGCGGCCACGACTTTCACCCTCACACTCTCCTCCAAGCGTCAAACGCACATTCTTAACCAAGGCACCCTTGAGTATCCCAGGAGCATCGTCGTCGAGGCGCACATCGAGTGCATCTAGCTTACCTCAAGCTCTCACAGTTGGTCCAATCACTTTATTGTCGAAACCTCCAAGCCGCTTGGCCGACTTGATCCACTTGAAATTCGTGTCAAACAGTACTGAGACTAGGATTTGCGCAGTTTAGAGGTTGTTCTCTAACTACTATAGGAGATTTTTCCACGCTGCTTCTAAAGTGTGGATTTGGAACTGCCCGATCATAAGATTCGAATGCCTTCCCCCCTGCGTCCCGTCTATGTGTCTGCATTATCTACCGCTGAATACGAAAAGAGGCAAGGAAATACGTAAAACCAGAGGACAGCGCTAACCAAGAAACAACTCTTCATACACCGCTTCCGAGCACTCCAAACCAGTGCCAACCAATCACAAAGCTTTTCCCATTGCGAACGAATCAAAACGCTCACCACATCTGATCAAACCATGTCCCGAGGACCGTGAAGATGATCTTCCTTGTTTGGGTCAACGGTTTCCATTGTGAAACTGCCGGTGGATGGACGCTCTCCGCGGAGCAGGTGTCCAATCTCCGAAGGGTGTTGCCAGTTCATGTAAGCCATGACCAGGAACATGAGAAGCGCATCGAAGATGTAGATGTAGACCTCTTGTTGCAGCAAGTATCCGTCGTGGCCTTGGATGTACTCGACGGCACGGAAGATGCATCGGATCATGATGAGAACGCTGACAGCGTAAAGTGTAGTGAGGTAATGGCGCCAGCGGATTTCGGGCTGCTCCGACTTGGCCGTGGGAACCGAGTTCATGCGCATGTGGAAGATTCCCGCGACGATGATGAAGAATCCGAAGAAAACAAGCTGGAGGATGAGACCGCCAATGATGATGTTTTGAGCCATCTTGATCGAGTCGGGATCGGAGGTTCCCTTGGCCATCAAACCGCCACCTGCCGTGGGATTAGCGGACCGTATTTCTAAAGCCGTGTTCGTAGTACTTACCACTTGATTGCAGCAGGAAGGAGAACACATCGCCGAAGACGAAGAACTTTGTAAGCCACCGTCTCTTGATGATGGCATGGCTCTCTCCATCGGTGAGAAGAATGATTCTTCCGAGGATCATGTAGATGGATGCGGCGAAAAGGGCGGGTGCGACGAGGAGGAAGACGCTTTGAATAACGTAAGGACCGACCGTCCACTTGCCATTATCTTCTGTTGCAGAGGCAGCGCGACCGATGTATCCAACGACCTCGACTGTTTGGATGGATCCGTTAGTCGCAAGCAGTTTAGGGTTTGGCGAGGGGCTAACGTACAGAAGCCGCCTATCAGAAAGGCGAGCATGTACCAGGTCTTGTGCCTGATTAATTGGAAAATGTGGAAGGAAGTAGTAAGGGCAAAAGCGATGACAAATATGATAGCCGCAGCCAAGCTGGGCGAGTAGTTGTACAGCTTGTAGCCGCCGAGGGAGTCGTCGGTAGCCATTTTGCAATCGGGAGGGTGGTGTTGCAGGGTGAGGATGGTGTGGTGCTCTGTAGCTTCTGATGAGGAAGATGAACAGTAGGATGGTCGGGATGGTCAGGACGGACAGAGACTACTTGTAGGGGCTTCATATTTGTTTATAGACTGGGTGGCGCGTCTTTCGCAGTAGTGTACGGCGATGCGAGTACTCACGTACGAGTACGACACGAATACGACGCACGTGAGCGTACTCTCTTTTTATCTTCAGACTCAACACCATGCACGTCTCGGAGTGCTTCTTCATTTGGCAAATTAGAGAAACCAGCCCATTGCTCACCTCACTTGATTGAACTTGGTGAGTACAAAAGTTCGAGGAGTGCGAGCATCGCGCTGTGCTCTTTTGCAGCAATTGTCCATTGCAAGCAATGCTCCGCCAAAACTTGGCTTAAAAATCAAGCAAGATAGGCAATCGGTGTCAAGAGAAGCTTATCGCATTTCCACGTCCGTGTGCTGCAAAGACGCTGCTTCTGACAAGGCTGTGCGTTTCGCTGTCGCTCTCTGGCGTTTTGCGCACGAACCAAGAAATCTCGTATCTCGTATTCTCCCGTGTTCGTGTCCAGCCCTCAGCCCTACGCGCTACTGCAGCGACGCCCCGACTGCCCCTCCCCTTCCTGCCAAGTTTGGCGTCGTCGTAAGCTATTTATCCCGTACCAGCCACATCTGTCGAGGGGATCGCAATTTTCCGGGACTTTCTTTTGCTGAATCCTATACCAGTTCTCTGTTCTATTCTTGTTCGCCACTGAAGTCTGTGCGCAAGGCGCAGCTCTCCCCTCCACTCCACGATCGACGCTCGCTTTTCATCTGCACTCCACTTCGGTCGTCTTCTTTTCGGCATAGCTGAGACCGTCCATCATACTCGCAACCTCCTTGATCAGGCCTAGTGCGCCCGAGAGAAAGCTGCTTCGCCTTCCGCCCCCCACCTTCCGCCCTATCATCTCCTTTCCAACACCGCTCACTCGCTGGCACATTCCACGCCTTCCTTGGCAATTGAGACATGAGTACCCCGCGCAGAAATGGCCGGGCTCCCGTCACATCCAGAAGAACCCACCGCAAGTCTCGCTTGGGTTGCGCTAATTGCAAAAGGCGAAGAATCAAGGTCGGATCGTCTTTCCTCTTTTATGTGCGTGCCTGCTGACTTCACTGTGAAATGCAGTGCGATGAGCAAAGGCCATCTTGTACCAACTGCATCCGGCATTCAATCCGCTGCGATTTCACCCCCGGTTCT
The DNA here is from genome assembly GCA_022560015.1 of Diplodia mutila. NCBI lineage: Eukaryota > Fungi > Ascomycota > Dothideomycetes > Botryosphaeriales > Botryosphaeriaceae > Diplodia > Diplodia mutila. The sequence goes on from JAFISB010000227.1 coordinate 37,771, forward strand.
CCATCCGATGTTTCCAGCGCCCCAAGCCCGGTATATGTTCTTAGTCCCGCCGCGGATTCCCCCGCCGTGCATTCTCCATCATTCGTCGAGTCACCGCCTTCCCAAGTAGGCGTTGGCACCTTGGTTTCCGGTCTCGACCTCATCGAGCTCGAACTCCTGCAAAACTACCTCACCAACACCTACGCGAGTCTTGGTAGCTCTTACCTTTGGTTCTGGCAGAGAACAATTCCTCAGTTGGGCTTCTCCCATCACTACGTATTGCAACTCTTGCTCGCCTTCTCAGCATATGACATTGCTCGCCATGATCCCGAGCGCTCAGACTTCCTCCGGGGATTGGCTGAGCAGTATCAGCACGCAGCCGTCCAAACGGTGACAAACCTCCTTCCAAACCTGAATGCAGAGAACTCGGATCCGCTTTATGTCGCTTCGATATTGATCTGTTCGTTATCTTTCGCAAAAGGTCCATCTCCGGGAGACTACCTCATGATCAGTGACCGAGGCGCGTCGGAATGGATGGTTCTGAATCGAGGGACGCGCTCCATTCTTGAACTACAGAAAGACGTGCTGTGGACGGGGCGACTTTCAATCATATTTCGAACAGCTGGCCGCACCCTTCGTGTTGCCTTTGCCGAGGGCCCTAATCCAGAGATCAATGAGCACACACGCGACTTCCGTCGGTACCTGGTCGGCTTGGCCGTCACTGAACCCAATACAACAACTTACCTGCAGGCTTGGGACCGTCTTATACGTACGCTGAAAGCGATACTTGATGAGTCTGACGAAGGAAAAATACAGAATGCGGCGACCTTCGTGTTCTCGTGGATCTACTGTTTGGAAGACAACTTCATTCTCTGTCTCCAGCAACATCAGCCACTTGCCCTGGTCATTCTCTCCTACTTTGTGGTGATGCTGCATGTCTCACGGCATCAGTGGTTCATCGAGGATTGGCCGGAGCATATCATGAAAGGCGTTTGTCACCACATCCCCAACGACTACAAGCCTTGGATACGGTGGCCTGCATCGCAAATTGGCTGGAACGTCTGAAGGCCACCCAGGCAGCGTTTCGGAACGACAACAATCGGTCCAATCCAGAGGACCGCCGATATCCAGCCTGTCTGCCGCAGTTCGCAACCGAAAACCGCGCACCAGCCAAAGCAATTTCCATTCACTGCAGGGCTACGTATATAGTTCATTTCTGTATCTTCTCTATTTATCCGCCGGTGACTACTACCGGCTTAGCCGAGTGGTAGCACTGGCGGATCCCAAGTCCCGATGGACCTCTGGGTTCGACACTCGCTTGCCCCTCGAGGCACTTACTGGATCCAAAAAATCCTTCGCAGAAGCCCTACGGTCGGGCTGCGAGGGGTTTCTGCGGGCTCTCCATCCGGAGAGCCACAGTTTTGCTTTTTGGCGCCTTGCTCCTGTTTACTACTTCTTCTTTTCTTCTCCTCCTCCTTTTTTTCTTTCTATGCTCCCTCGAACACATTCGAACTTCGAATCATTGCGGGGTGGGACATTAGTTTAAGATGCGGGCTGGCTGTCGTTTGTGGGATATCAACAATGGTAGCGACAGGAAATTTTTCGTCGGTTGAGCAACAACAGTACCGGTGACTCACACCACAAATGCTGAAGCCTGAAGGCAACAGCACATTTTGAAGTAGGTTTACCAGTACGGCAAATAAGCCTGATCGTCAAGGATAATCTGATATGGTGTAGATGTATTGCATGCTGATTTTGCTCGCTTATCGATACCTTTCCTTTTTTTTTTGTCGATAATCATCTACCTGTGAGAGAACACGTAGACTTCTATCTTCATCTTAGCTTGACATTTGGGTAGCCGTTGCGTGAGTGCAAACAATGTCTACGTCCGAGAATGTTCTTGAACTCAAATGTAGGAAAAGTGCAATATAGATCCGCTCGTGACCAAAACTATGCTAGTAAACCCAGACGATACAACACATGAGCAATCGGCAGAACCGGGGGGACCTAGCAATAAACAAATAACCATCAACAATTAGTCCACGATCCCATGTTCGCTGAAAAATGGCATCTTCCATTTTGAGAAGTAACACCGCTTCCCCGATCCATGTCTCAATGGGATTCCACAAGTTTAAAAAGAAAAGGGCTGAAGTGATAAAAAGGTGACTACCCAACCACACAAACCCATCTACAGCTCGCAAACTGCCGACCGCTTCTTCGAGCAGACCTCTCGTCGGTTCGAAACTCGGCAACCAACCGAAGCAAGAAAATAGCGCCCGTCTATTCCAGCGTGCGCGCTTCACAACTTATACTCCCACCTCACCCCCTCCCATTCCTCCCTCCGCCTCAACTGCACCATCACGTCCTCCCTCGGCTTCCACACGCCCACCGGCATCACGTCATCCAGCGGCGGCGGCACGCGTACCTCGTCGCCCACAAGGTCCCATCCGCAGACCAGCGGCGCCACGACGCCCATGACCTCGATTTGCGCGAGGTTCCGGCCGGGACAGAAGACCTCGCCGCCGCCGAAAGCGCGGAAGGCGGCGGAGTGCACCTTCCGCCCGGGCTGCCCGTCGCCGGCAGCAGCAGTGAACTCGCCGGCCTGGCTGTCGATGAAGCGGCGCGGGTTGAACGCCGCCGCGTCGCCGCCCCAGATGGCGGGCTTGGTGTGCATGACGCCGGCGTCGATGAGGACGAGCGAGTCCTTGCGCAGTAGGTAGCGGTCCGCCAGCATGACGTCCTCGCGCACGACGCGGACGGAGGACGTGGGCATGCCGAGGCGGAGCGTCTCGCGGAAGGCGGAGGCGAAGAGCGGGCAGCGGGCGCGCAGGCCGGCGACGCTGATGACCACCTTGTTGCTGCCATCTTCGTCGTCGCTGCGGGCCACGGCCCCCGAGGTCGTCAGCTCGGCTCGGACGGCCGCGAGCAGGGCGCGGTCGGCGAGGAGGCGGGCCAGCAGCCAGAAGGTGGTGAAGGTGGAGTTGGGCAGCGCGCCGACGAGCAGGCCCGTGTCGGAGCGCGCGAACATGCGCTTCGTGTAGCCGTGGTCGAAGTGGGCCTGGGCGCGCTGCCGGATCAGCGTCGACGCGCGCAGCCACGCGCCGCTCTCGTAGTACTCGGCCATGGCGGCCTGCAGGCGGGCGCGGCCGCGGTGGGCCTTGGGCGCCGTCAGCGAGGGCAGGATGCCGATGCCCAGCTGGACCTGGCCGGCGTCCATGTCCCAGAAGTCGGCGAGGAGGGAGGGGTCTTTCGCGAGGATGTTGTCGGGGCCCCAGAAGGCGTTCATGGTAGGGAAACCGATGACGTTTTTGCAGAAGTCGACGAGGCCCGTGGTGAGCTCGCCGCTTTGTTTGGTGGAGGAAAGCTTGTTGAAGATGACGGCGGCATCGTCCAGCAGCACCTGGCAGATGTCGTCCAGGACGGGTCCGCTAGGTAGGTTGTTGTAGAAGACGTCATGGCTGGCGGTGATGATACCCGGGCCGTCTTCGTCGAAGAGGTTCTTCTCGTTGATGGCGTGCGATGCGTCGTCGAAGAGCATCAGTTTCCTCCCAAAGTTGACGATGAATGGGCGGAAGGAGATGAGCTTGGATTGGCGGCTCACGGAGGCGGTCAAAGCGGGGGTTGTGATGACATACTGCTTGATGCCAGGGAGGGCGAGTGTGTAGATGTCGTAGCCATATCGGTCCCTGAAAGGGAAGCGGTCAGCAGTATTTCTGGGCTCGGGCTGGCGGAGGGGCACCTACTCCATCTTCTGGTAGTACTGCTTACCATATCTGTACAGGCCGATCACATGACCGAACAGTGGGATCTTGGTGGGGAGCAGAGGCGGTTCGCGAGGATCGTGGTCGACGCGGAGGAGGCGGTGCAGAAGGACGCCGATAATGGCTAGCAGAGTGAGGCTGAGCGAGGCTCCGGCGGTAGGGTCCATGATACCGGCAGTGTGAGGTGGCCGCGCAATAATGGCGGATCCAAGGTCGAGGGCATGAGGGGTTGTTGCTGCCAAGACTGGAGGATCTGGTGGCGTTGGCAGGCGCTCCGGGATCCAGGGTCCAAGGTCCAGGGTGCCAGGGTCCAGCGCGGCACGTCTCACGGCAGCTGCAACTCTACACCATTCACTCATCCTTCCCATCGTCATCCACAACGCCCTTTGCTTCCACGCCCCGCTCAATTCCTATCTCGCGTCTCGCATCGCTGCCATTGCACTTCGCCCGTCTTCGTCGCAGACTTGCCTCCCACCAACATGCCGTCCGGGACTCATAGTCGCCGCCTCTCAGCCTGACCCGGAGCTCGGGCTGAGGAGGCAATTCCTCTCGGCACCTCGATCCCGGGGCCTTGTGGCCTCGACTCCTCGGAACCTCCCGAGACCCCTCGCCGGTTGAGCTAATCTGAAATACCGACATCCCAAATACCTGGACATCGTGCACATGGCTGGCACGCGAACTTCTTCTACAGTGCATCTGGAAACCTGCAAGATCAGTGTGGTCGTGCAGGCTGTGTAGCTTGGCGCTCGAGACCCGGATTCCTCGTCTACAACTGCCTCCAGAGCTGCCTCGACTTTGGCGTAGCTGCCGCTAATCACGCTTCACTATACCCTCCCTGCACTCCATTTCCCTCTACCGTGGTGTATCAGAAGGCCGACCTCTTTGCACTCCCCCCACGCTAGAATACGTCATTAGCGCACCTGTGCGCCGCCATGGTTTGCCAAGCTGATGCTCGTTTACAGTTGTCGTCCGCAAACGGAAATCCATGTTTGCATCCGGCGACAAATGCTCCCTCCCTTCCCTACTTCCAACTATCTCAGCACCATGACACAACATGACCGGAAACCTTGAGAGAGGTGATTAACGTCGGGGCTATTGTCCACAGGGTTCGGCCAATTAACCCGCATCTGGGCCCCAAGACGTCGCCACACCGTTACTGTGAAACTACCGAGTTGGAAATCTGGTCCATTGGAATCAATGCTTCTATAAGATGGCCAGCCAGTCCTGCGGAATATCATCATCCAGTTCACCATCCACTCCTCTACTCTACACCGCTCCATTCCATCCTACTCTACTACATTGGGATCAGCAATCATCATGCATATTTCCATCGCAATTATCGCAGCCTTGACTGCCTTCTCCTTTCCTCAAGCTGAAGCGAGCCCCATTGATATCGGTGACTCGGTCCCCCTTGAAGTTCCCGGCAACGTCGGCTTCACCCTTGAGCAGAAGGCGTATGGCAAACGCCTCGTGAGCGGTGCCATCGCCCTAGGGAACATACACAAAAAGTTTGGCGATGGAATGCCCGACGACGTTGCGAGTGCCTTCGACCTTGCCACGAAGTCGCAAGACCCTGTCTTTCTCAACAAGGAAAAGAGAGCAACATCAACAACGAGCATCGCCAGCAAACCCAAGCCGACGACTACCACCAGTTCCAGCTCCAGCTCTAGCGTTCGTACTACGACCACTTCCTCTTCGTCTTCTTCCACGAAGGCGGCGTCCAGCACCGTTAAAACCGGATCTGCAGAGGCGACTCCGGTTAACGAGTTCGACACCGCCTACATGATCCCCATCACGGTCGGTGGCACGACTGTCATGGTCGATCTTGACACCGGCTCCTCCGATTTCTGGGTCCTGTCTAACCAGCAGATCAGCAGCCAGACGGTAAACCACAAAGTCTATAAGCCTGCTACGGCCAACCTGATGAAGGGTTACAGCTGGAACTTGACCTACGTTGATGGCAGCTCCGCCAGTGGCACTGTCTTCAACGATACAGTTGGCCTGGGCGGCATGAACTTCACGGGACAGGCGATAGAGGCCGCGAAGACTGCCTCCAGTGCCTTCACGGAGGCTGCGTACGACGGCATGCTTGGCTTGGCTTTCGATAAGCTCAACAACGTCAAGCCGACCCAGCAGAAAACCCTGTTCAACAGCATCAAGGCTCTGCTTCCGTCGCCCGTTTTCACCTCTCTCCTCAAGCACAACGCCCCGGGCTCCTTTGGTTTCGGATTTGTGGATGCGAGCAAGTACACGGGCGCGATCACGTACGCCGGCGTCGACACTTCCAACGGTTGGTGGCAGTTCACCGCCGGGGGTTACAGCTTCGACTCCGGTCCCGTCACCACCCAGTCCTTCCCTGCTGTTGTCGACACCGGCACCACTCTCATGGTCTTGCCCTCCAACATCGTCAAAGCCTACTACGCCAAGGTCGCCAATGCCACCTACTTATCCAGTTATGGCGCGTGGTCCTACCCTTGCAATGCGGACCTGCCCAACTTCAACCTGATGGTAGGCGGCGTTGCTCAGACCGTTCCAGGCAGCCTGATGACCTACGGCCCCATCGACTACGACGGCAACTGCTACGGTGGTCTCCAGCAGAACGAACAGATCGGCGTCGCCATCCTCGGCGCAATCTTCATCAAGTCACAGTTCATCATCTACGACCAGAGCACCACCCCGCCCCGTCTCGGCTTCGCCAAGCAGAAGGGTCTGAGCTACGCTACCTGATTTCTCCTTATTTAACTTATACAAAAAAGTCTTTCTTTTTCGTTTTTTTTTTAAGCGGACTTGAGACTGTAAATCACACGCTCCTTTCAACAATTGTATATACCCCCAAAATTGTCCGAATGGACGGACATAAACACTAAATTAGAGGTTATCATTTCGGACTCGCATTTACTTGGAGTATCATGACATTCTACATTGTACCATTATATTAAAAGCTCCATAGATCATAGAGCAGTTGTACAGACATTGATTCTGCTTTGATTTAGTGATACACAGCTTCCTAACCAATGTGTTATTCTTGAGTTGCTTAAAGGCAACGGAATCTGCTTTTACCCAAAGCTAGTTTCGGCCAAGTTTTTAGTGGCGGCGAGCGTTGATGACTGCATTCATCGTTAACAATCTAAGAATCCCTTCGGCGTTTGTTGCAAAGTCACTGACGACATCTTCATTGGGAGTTCAAGCCCACCGATCAAAAGTGATGTGACAAAAGATCCTTGTCTCATGAAGGTCCGCTCCGCTCCCGCGCAGAAGATACCCCTTGGGCTGGTCAAAAAGTTTGGAGCTGGCGCGAAGAATGACCGAGGTGATGGTCTTTACCCGCTCTCTGCTCTCGATGGAAATATACATCGCGCATCCATCAGTGTACCGCGTTATGAGCGATCGCTACGTCTCTTGCTTCTTGGGGACTACTGGGGATCGGAGAGAGCTCCGTACGCAACCGAAGATAGATTAGGAGAGGCTTGAAACCGGAGAGGTTGCTGTTTTCGGGAGTTGCGTGTTCAGGTGGTGAGGTAGCCGACCGCGGGAAAGCCATGGGAACGATATAACGGAGCCCGTCCCGGAGGTTCATCGGTTGGCCATGAGGCGCTGGGACGTGTGCACGCACTATCATAGGTTTCCCCTTCCCGGGAAAAGTAGTAGTAGTAGTAGTAGTAGTAGTAGCAATCAGACCGATCCGATACCGCGGATCTGCAAAAGTATGTTTAAGCACAGGAGGTGACACATGGACGCCGGCAGCCCGTATGCCAAGCTGCCTATAAATTTGACTTCCCCCTACCCAGTCTTTGGACTCCCCCCTCCGGGGAAACACCATCCAAGCTCCATCATTCACGTCTAATTTACCCAGCAAGTACGGAGGATGCTCCGAAATCTCATAGCGAACGGATTCACCTGTCATCGCTCGGGCAGTTCATGCATCACCATGATCGAATTGGACTGTAAGCAGCCATCTAGCGTCCGTCCATCTGCGGCCAGATCTGAACCCTCCTACAATTTTTCAGACATCTCCTCGGATACGAACCCTTCACCTAAACGAGTCTCCTCTCCCACCCAAGCGGTCTTTCCGGCTCTAGGCTATTTCCTGTTGCCCCTTTGCCTGTGACGTAAACCAGACTATGTACTGCCGCTAACCCTCATCCGGAGCGGAGGAGGGTGTTGCTGCCAAAAGGTATTCGTAGGTGTTAACAAGGACGTATTTACCGCCTCTTACCGCGCCCGTTAGGCCTACCGGGTAAAACGCCCGGGTCACCCGCTGAGTCTACCAGGAAAATGCATATACTACCGGAAGACGAAGGTCGGAAAAAGTAAAGTCGACGAAATTTCGCAACTCCCCTTCATTTCTTTTTCTTCTTTCTTCTTTCTTTCTTTCACCACCAGAGCTTTCCTGGCCCGAATCTCCACATCCTCCCCCGATCACGCGGGTTACACAGGAATGACCCCTCCATCGTCTACCACCCGCTTCCTCAAGCGGTGGCTTTTCCCATAATCCTACGTGTCACCTCTCTCCCATTTTCCCCTTCCCTTACGCCATCGACCCACCCACCTGCCCCGCATTCTTCCTCACGTACGCCTCCACCGCCGCGCCGTCCCCACCAAACGCATCGACCGGCACATCCTGCGCATCCAATTTCTCGCACCCCGTCACAAAGCCGCCCTCGGCAAACTCGCCGTCGTCGTCCTCCTGCCTCGCGTACGCCCACGTGTTCTCGGCGTTGCGCTGCAGGTCGATGGGGGCGCCGTTGAAGGTGCTCTTGATCTTTAAGCTCCCGAGGTCGCCGGCCGAAGAGGAGTTGGCCATGTCGGCGGGCGAGCAGAGCGTCGCGGGGAGCTGCGGGGTGGACAGGTCGGAGAAGGAGAAGATGCGGGACGAGTCGTCGGCGCCGTGGGTGCCGGACTGGACGAAGGCGTTGGCGGCGACGAGGACGGTCGAGGCGTTGTAGACGCCGAGGTTGTACTGGAAGTTGGGCTTGTAGGTCGAGTTGGCTGCCGCGGCGGCGGCGGCGGCGGCGGCGGCGGTGGTGTTGGACGAGACGCTGTCGTCGTCGAAGAGGGGCGCCTGCTCGGCGTAGTTCTCGAACAGGTTGGCGACGATGTAGAAGGTGCCGAAGCGCATGAGCGGGTTGCGGCTCATGCTGTTGCTGAAGTGGTTGCCGAAGACGGTGAAGCGCATCTTGCCCAGGTCGCGCGAGCCCTCCTTCTCGCCGCCGCCCCACAGCAGCGACTTGTGGTGGTTGGCGACGACGTTGTGCGAGAAGGTCACGCTGTCGGTGCCGTCCTCGGCGTCGAACAGGCCGTCGTACCGGTCCACCTTCCACCCCCACAGGAAGTCGTCGGGGGCGACAGCTGTGGGCCCGTCCTCGAAGACGTTGCCGTCGAACCACACCGTGTTCGACGACACCATGGACACGGCGTCGTAGCGCGCGTTCCAACTGCTGGGGTAGGTTTCGGGCGAGGGGAAGCAGTCGCGCGGTGACGAGATGCGAATGTTGCGCATGATGATGTTGGAGCGCGTGTTGAAGTTGAGGTTGACGCCGTGCAGGTAGGCGGACGAATCCCATCCGATCAGCGTCAGGTTGCCCGCCGCGTCGATGGATTCCCATGACTTTTGCACGTTCTGCACTTGGCTGCGCCAGCCCTGTGAATCAAGTCAATTACACGGACTGAGGTCGGAAGGGTGAGTCTTCTACTGACATTCTGGCGCGTGATCAGGTCAAGCAGCTCGGTGGCGTTCTGGCCCTCGAACTGCTGTCCGGCGTCGGCAGCATCCTGGATCAGGCCGGTGTAGGTCTCGTTCATGCCCTGGATGTACAGGGTGAAGTTGAACTTGGGGTTGTTGCTGCTGTCAACGTAGAACTGGCAGTCGCCGGTCGTGGTCTCGTTGATCTCGCTGCCCTTGATTTCTCCCTTGACGTAGACGGTGCGCGGGGTTTCCATTTTCAGGACGGTGCGCAGGTCGGGCATGTTGTCGACGACATAGGTGTTGTTGGCGGTGGGTGTGCCGCCACCAGTAGCGGCAGCGCCGAAGCCGAAGGGGTTGCGATCAGGAAGTTCTGGCGCCGGGCCATTGTAGGGCTGCAAAGCGTATGAAAGAGAGGAAAAGGCCGCGAGGGCAAGGGAAAGACTGGACACCATCGTGGTGGTGGAAAAGAGCGAGAGACAGGAAAGTAGTGGCCGACAGAAGGAGGGTTGCACTATGTTTATAAGAAGGGAAACATGGGAGGGGTTTCAGGCGACCGGGGTAATCAATCTGCGGAGCGGACGCAGGCGAGCAGGCGATCATCACCCGCTCTCCAGAATTCATCAAAGGCCGGAGAAACTGACGAGGGCCTGCATCCGGGCTCCTCCGTCCTGGCCGAAGGGTGCCTCGATGTGCAAGTACAGGCCATTGCCGGAAGGTGAACAGGCGAAGTGTGGTGCTCGAAGGAGCCGATTGACCCGGTGTGTCCCTTGGTCTCGTAATGCAGCGTTGTAAGGAGGATAACGTAATCGTTGGTATGTAGATGACGAGGCAAGGATCGCTCGCGAGGAGCAGCTAGCTAAGAGGGTTGAGCGCACGGACTCGCCGCGCACGGGCCAACACCGGTGGTGTTGAGAGATGGGCAGAGAAACGTTTGTTTCAGCCTCTCGTTTTTCCGTCCACTGCCGCCCCTTCCCGTCTCCACCCTCGCTTCGCTTCGCAAGTCGACACTTTGCTGCGATTCTGTCAGCGCTCAAGCCTCAGCCGCACATGCACAGGCACAGGCACAGGCACAGGCACGGGGCTAATTCCAGCCACACCACCTGCTGCTTATCTGCACCTCATTTGCCTCTCTTCGCGACTCATCAAGCAGAACCTAAGTCGGCCATTGATTTTCTAGTTGGTCCAGGCACTGCGCAATGTTTCCAGTCGCTGCTGGTCTTCTTTGCATGTCCAACATTATCACCACAGCAAACGCCACGTTGCTGCCCTTCTTTTCCTTGGTCGCCCCACAGGCTCACCAGCAGTGCATCTCAAGAAACATCGTGCGGGTCATCAATGCCGGCGCCAAGGCATCATTCACACCGGAAATGCCGAGTACAACAAACGATGAGGCTGAGCGCCCATCTCCCGAGGAAAGGCTCGAGAACATCGCACCATGGTTCCGCGCTGACAAGCGGGCGCCACCGCCGGTTCCCGATTTGACATTTGCTAGCGCCTCAACGGTCCCAAAGAACTATGCACCAGGCACCGGAGATGCTCCAGGAGAGGGCGGCGAATTTGTCTCACGGCACCAAGCATAGCGTCGTCCTCCCCGGAAACGTCATTTCGGTCCTGCGAACCCTGGATCTGCGAACCACAATAACTCACCCTCTTGCCATTGCGAACGTTGATGACTAGGAACTAGGTAACAACTGCCGCACATGCATGGCTGTATTCTCCACAAACGTCCCAATCGAAGCAGATCACGTACTTCTCCCGTTTCTTCTCACTCCACGTCTTAGCAGTCTTGTATTCCACCATTCCCTGCCATACACACCAGCGCTAGTTCGGAACGCATGATCTCTGCCGTTCCGTCGCCGTAGTTCTCGTTCGTCTTCATGGCGATCAGGCCACCTTCGCAAAAAGTATGGTTCAATGCCGAAAGCACTACGACTCTAGGGACGCTTTCTCCATTCCGTGCACCGCAACATGCTGTGGATATCACGCAGTGGACCTCTGGTCACGTTCGGACCCCGCTCCTTGGCCTTGAACTACTCCACGAGTTCATCCTCGGTAGACTTTGTGATAGACTTTAGACTCCTGCACGCGTAAAGCCGATCCACGACTACGCACGCCGACTGCAGAAATTCAACTCGGCGTCGCATGCACGCGTCGCGTCCCGATCGCGACGTCCGTGGTGGCTGCAATCAGGCTCTGCAACCCGAAACTGGTCAACAACAGCACCACACGTGTCAACCGACGACAAGGCAGTACGAGCCGACGCGCCTCAGGACTGTGGGCTGGGCGGGTGTGGGCGTGAGCGTGGGCGGACACGGAGCAAGAGGAGTCGGGCTTGACGACCACGGGATAGGAATATCCGGCGGGCGACGAGAGAACAGAAGAAAACTGGTGGCGGGATGAATCACCTAGTAGCCTCCTTGTAGGCCTCATTAGTGTCTTCATGCTGCTCGACCGCTCTGCGGGCCACTCGCTCCGTCTTGCCCATCGGTCTTCTCGCTGTCGATCAGCGGAACCTTCGTAGCCGCTGGCCTGCGAGGAGCTACCCGATACACCGTGGCACGGTGTCATTAAGAAAGCAGTCACCATCCTCAAGACCAAGATGAAGGAAGAGCAGTTGGTTTGGAAGATCTACGAGTACGCAGAACGCAATAGGTTTTGCTATAGTGGCCTCATGGGCTCGGCTCCCAGGGTTTCAAGACTAGGCAATGAACAACAGCAACATCGTATCAATCCTCCCTCATGACCGAGTCCTCCTTCGTTCGCTCACCAATAAGCCATGTCCTCATCCTCGTCCTCGCCCATAACCTCATCCTGGACCAGCACCAACCCATCCAGCCTATCCATCATATCAAAGCGCGACATCTGCTCCCACCACCGCCGTCGCACCTCCTCCGCAGACAAGCCCGTTCCGACCAGACTATCCAGCTCCACTCGACGTCCC